>APFE031452100.1:0-12111 GCA_000404065.3 Pinus taeda | reverse complement strand
TTGAGTAAAATATTCGGCATGCCTGGTGAGAGATTCACCAAAAAATTATATATACATATTGTATTATTGATAAAATCACCTTCCAGTTTTCCTATATACCATGGAGATTCGCCCATTTATTATACATATAAATTTGGGGGGGTTCTTAAAGTTTCCCTTGCACCCTTCATTGGATCTAAAATATCCACACATACTTCTACAAACCATCTTCTAGATCTATGGTCTCTATTGCAGAGATAAACCTCACTCTAAAGGTCAAGACCCCTCTTCTTCTACGCAAATTTGTCTCATTCTTAAGGGCATACCTTATGGACTGAACATGCTAGGAAACTGCTCTAATTAGGGCATTATAATTATATTGTAATTGCTTTAGAACAACACCTATCCAACCATAGTAAAAACAACAACTCTTGCCTCCATAAGAGACTCAACCTAGCTCCTACGGATCCATATATTCTGGGCATTTCTTTCACTGAATCTTAACCTATACTTCAAATATCTATGACCCTCAAACTATGGTTATCTCAGTCAATATTACACCCATGAATACTTGTGTTCTGCCCCTAAATTCCAATGTAGGCCCTTATCCATTTGTGTTGGTCTTTATGACAGACCTTGCAACCTACTAACCACGACAAGATAGGGTCTCAACCCTCTCTGTTATTTTAGAATTTTATGTGGCCTTCAAACAAAAACACCATTGATATCACATGCCCAAATTCTCATGAGTCGCCTCTCTTGAGCTCAATCTACTGGAAGAGAACCAAGAATATGCCATCCTACTTCCTAGCTTGAAACATTAAGGCATGTGACATTCATGTGAAACCTCACTAGATGATCTTGCTGTTGGTGGATGATCAGGGCCTCCCTTTAAAATCCCTTACTCAACCCTCTAACTTAGCATACTTTAGGACTATATCTATCATGGCCTCCTTGACCAAATGAGCTCCTTCTCACTTCATGTTATTTCCTTCATACTAATGCCTCCTTATATAGCTTTTCCTAGTTATGCCTCTTAGGAACCCTCTAGAACTTATGATTTTTATCCACTTAGACATTAGGAAATATTAATTTTCCTTCTTAATTTTCTTTTAGATTTTAAACCCCATCTTGGGTCCAAAACACCTTCACTTGGGTTCTTTTCCCACAAAGCCTTTTGTGACCAAACTCACACAAACCCATCTCACTAGGCTTGTGGAGTACCTTCCAAGCTACACAATTCAACAACATAGTTGAGTTGTAGTAATCGTAACTTGTTTAAGCTCTTGTAGTCAAGTGAGGGCTTGGTTGGGTTCACAAGTTACAAATTAAGTAAGGGTATTTGTGAGGGCATGATATCGCGAGAGGGTCAGGGATTGACAAGGAATGAAAAGGAACACTAAAACATGCTAGACAATACCAATGCATGGTGCAGAGTGTTAGGGAGTTTCAAGGCATCACAAGGGAGAACTAGATCGAAATGCATGGAAATGCACAGATAAGAGTGTGTGCCAGTGAATTCAAGTGTGTCAGGGAGTGTTAGTGAATTCAAGTGTGTGAATTCAGGGACAAAGTGTGTTAGGATATGTTCATAATAGGATTTGCAAGAGGCAAGCCTATGGTTGCAATAAGGGGCTTGATGGAGTAGTTTTAGACAAATGGAGACTTTGTGCTAGGCACACCACTGTTTTTTGTTTAGCTATTATTTTTATATGACATGTGGCACATTTTGGCCAAATGATCAAGTTTTAAAATATTTTATACAATTGGATATTGTACATTGTTGTGTATAAATTTTGGGGCACTCATCTTGTGTCGAGTCTTGTGCATCTTGTGGTTCTTGTAAACTCTTAGTTAATCCTCTATTGTTTATATGAACTAGACATACATGTGAAATATTTTTTGTGTAAGCTATGTTTCTTAGTTGTTTTATGGCCATGGTGAGATGTGATCCTTGACTTGGTAAGTTATTAAGTGGGACAAGTTGAGCTTGGACATGAGTGGCATAAGATGAGTTATAGTTAGTTCTTACATTAACAAGGCACAATATACTTGTAATAGGTGCAATTGGTGAAGTTATTGCAGCTGAAGCAGGTAATGTCACATGAACTGCAGTAGCTAAGGACTTAACTAGGTTCCCAAGTTGTGAAAAAATGTAAGTCTAGTTGTGAGGGTGTTGATGAGCCTTGGTATTGCAGCAAGAATGTTGCAACTCCTAAGACTACCAACTTTATCAACCCGAGGTTTCTTACAAACTTGGAGGTGACAGTGCTATATACATAGCAAATGCATCATTCTACTTATGTCACTTCTCAACTAGGGCACTCGATCATTAGAGTTCCATACCATTCTTCTACTGGACTAAAGGGAGTCTAACTAGTGGTAGTGGAATGTAAAACTAGTTCTAGTGCAGGAAAATTAAATGCTTGTCAATTCAGGAAATGAAAGGTGCTAACTTGTAAATGCTATGATATGACATAAATCATATGGCTATGAAATACACAAATCGCTTGCAGGAATGAAACTATGTTAACCTTTCACTTGATCATCTATCTACAAGAATTGCTTAAAAAGAAGAAGTCATTCTATCATTTCAAAATCCAAACATGCATGCATTTAATTATTTCCTTCACACTTGCAGAATAGATACAATTCCTATTTGCTAAATTCATAAATATAAAAGCTATTACTATCTGATCTTGCAGGAGGGAAAGGAGTGAAAACACTGGTCTAGGTGGCACTTCTAGTCATGGAGTCCAAGCCTAGGGGATAACCTACTCCTACACTAGGCTATATTATCATTTCATGTCAAGACAAGGTCAAAACCGGCAACTACATGTTTGCTACAGGAAACTGCTATAGGATGTCATGTACTGCTACAAGAAGCTGGCTGAGAGGTTGTGAAGGACAATAATGGTGGGATGAAGTGTAGTAAAGGTGCATGACATTTGTGTAAGGTGTAGGGGAGGTGAACATCACCCAAGGCCAAGCCCAACACTTCAATAAGGCCGGATCTGCACAAGACAGCTTGCAACCAGTGGCTGGAAGATAGAGGTTTGGAGTATGGGCTGGTATGGTTCAACATAAGGTGGAGAATACCTAGGTGGAGTTAGTTAGAGGTCTCCCTTCGTGTAGATCAACAATTCCTGCAATAAAAACTATTTTTATTTTCATTTAAAAATTATTTCATGTCAACATCGAAAATATGAGTTTAATTTTGAAAGTCCGACATAACTATTGTTGGAGACTAGATCTATGGAATGGACTACCTTCTAAGCTACAACAATATTAAGAATCAAACTAACAAGTGCAAATATTTTCAAGGAATCATAAACAATTATTGAGCTAAAAATGAAACTTAACCTAAGTAATGAAAAAAAGACAAACTCTAATTTTGGGCCGTGAGAGTGGGATCCCCTAATCATGATCCCATAAGGGAGATGGGATAGGGGTCACTGTCACAAGATTTTCTAGTATATTTTCCTTCACTAGACTTCAACGTTAATATACACTTTAAGGTAATGAAAGCATGGATAAGAAACAACATTGATCATTCTAAGCTACACAAAAAAGAGAAATAAACTTCAGCAGTAAATCAACATTCTAAGCTAAGAATACAGATACAAAGGAGAGGAAATTTTGTTGCTAGGGTTTGGCCCTAACCCAAGAGCTTTAGCCCTCTGAGTCAACTCAATGTTAGATCAAAATGGAATTTCTCATTATCATAAAAATGTCAAATACATAATAAAAATAATAGTGAAATGTGCTTAAGCTTAATGGCCTCTTGTTTATAATAAAACTTTGAATCCTAATGAGTCCCTTATCTTTCTTATTTATACAAAACTAGAGCTACCAACAAATCCCTATAAAATAGGGATACTAGGCTCCGTAACTCGAGAATACATCTTCCTTGAGTTACACTGGCTTGGTTGTGAGTGACACCTAGTTGATGAGATAGAGCAGGATAATCTTCAAATGATCTGAAGAGTTAAGGAGTGAGACCACTTCCTATAATCTGTCTTTCTTGTCTACTCGAAGTCCCTACACTCAATTCAACTCAAAACTACTCCAATTTCTCACATTTAACACACATTAGGTCATAGGACATAGTGACTCAGTTTTACTCTTATCACTAAGCAAAATATAATAAAATCTATAAATAAATGTGAGAAAAGACAACTTAATAAGCTAGAGAGTGGCATTGTGACCCATATAGTTTGACTATTTATGAGCCTCATCAGGTGTGAGTGCCAAGGCATGCTAGGGAATGCTAACATGTGTCAGATAGTGTGAAGGCATGTCAAATATGCTAATATTTGTCAAGTGCTAAGGCATGCCAATATGTGCAAGGGTGTCACAATATGTGTGAGGGACTGCCTAGGAAACAAAAAGGAGAAATAAGTTAAACTTTAAGGAAACAAACACATAAGAGGTTTAATAAGTCATCAATTTACCTTTTCCAAGAGGGTCATGCTAGTCACACCAACACTAGGTGCCAATAGGTTCCAAGTGCTAGTGTTAGTGTATTCTAAGTGCAAAATATTCCTCTGTCAGTCCTCATCTACCTTCCAATAGTTGATCTCAAATAACTTTAATATTATACCATGACAAAGCATACTAAGGCATCTCGATGAATGCTAAACATGCTAATACTTGCCAAGAACCAGCATGTTTCAAGTTTCAAGCTATGTTAGGGAGTGATACACATGTTATGAAGTGGTTGGGCATGTCGAAGAGTGATAAGGTGTGCAAGAGAGTGTTAATGGATGAAGAGGAGTGTTAGGAAGTACTAGTGAAACACAAGGGAGCATTAGGTCAAAATGCATGGAAGTGAATGAATATGAGGGTGTGTCAACGAGTGTTAGGTGGCATCCAAAAGAGGGAGTGACAAGGTATGCTAAGGATTGGTAAGGAATTTCGGGAATATCATAGCATGTGAAGAAGTGCCAGAGTGTGCTAGGGAGTTCAAGTGTCCGTTAACTTGTGTGAAATAGTGTCAGGGCATGCCAAGACATGACCGATGCCAAGGAATGGTAGGATGTGCAAGGTGCTAGGGTATGTTAATATGTTCCAAGGAGTGTAAATGAAACAGAAGGAAGAACCAAGATATACTGAAAGGAAATGCACACATAAGAGGGTTAATAAGTCAAGAATTTATATTTTTAAAAAGGCCATGCTGGGCACACTAATAATAGGTTCCAATACATGTGAAGTACCAATGTGTGTCAAGTGTTAATGTATGTTAATGCATGCCAAAGTGTTCCAGGGCATGCAAACACACGCTAGGAAGGTGTTATGCTATGATAGGGTCTACCAACACGTGCTTGGTTGTCTTAGTCATGAAAAGTTGTTCTAGGTACAAAGATGTTCCAAGGCATGTGAGGTGCCAAGGAATGTTAGTGTGTGCCAAAACATGTTAAGATGTGCCACGAATATTAAGGAGTTCTAGGTCTCTCTCATTAATAGAATTGACAAAGCTTGATTATATATTAAATAATATGGTTCCTACACACACTAGTGGAAGTTTCTCTAAAGGGAATTTGTTAGATAGTAAACCTAAGAGAGATGAATCATGCATTGACTCGTAGGAAAATTATGTTTAAATGATACACAATAATTACTTCTTAACAAATTGACTAACTCTAACCACCATGGCCTTGGACACATAATGAAGAAGACTCCACAACAATGGTCTTAAAACATTATCTTTTGAAAAAATATATAACATGCACATCACATCATCAAAAACTCATTGGAATGATCAATTATGACGAACCTTTTTGGACTGTCAACAAAAGTAACCAAAAATAGCATTGGTGAGGGTCAATAAAATATCGTCACTAGAAGTGTCACCAAAGACATAATTAGTGATGGGCCTTTAACAACCCTCACCAAAAGTGTCACTAAAAATGGCTTTGGTGACAAACCTTAAACGACAATCACTATATGAACTTACAACAACTCTTTTTTAAGGACCCTCACCATATCTGACATTGGGGATAGACCTTAATGGTCTGTCACAGGCATGGTGTCCATTCCTTGCCTTCCACCTAGCATTTTTATGTGGAAATGCTATCCATGGATGTTATGCCCATATTCCCACCCATGTTACACACATTGGAAGTCATTAAGCACTTCAAAACTATAAAACCTAATATTGAATATATTCGGAAGCCTATTGTTTATAAGATGATGGATGCCAAAATGAAGGGAAGTTACCAATAGAACATACACTTCTATCAAGTTGTCATTAAAGGCCAATGCCTTGAAGAGGTAAACTAAAAAACCAAGCTTTAAATATTGGAATATAAGGTTATATTGGTTCATCACATATATAGAATTTTTTTAGAATGTTTCTTATTATATGAATAAGAATTTTTTCGTACTTCTAAAACATATTCTTACCATCATTGACGATTTCTCAAGATTTACTTTTGTGTATTTCTTGAATATTAGTATTCATTCCTTTGAATGATTCGAGGAATTTTGGCCATTATATGAAATACAATGTGGTCAACTTATTACATTCTTGACATCAAATAATGGAGGTGAGTGTGTAAATAAACCATTTTAAGGTTACGCTACTCAGTCATATTTCTTATAATAGACATTAGTTCCCCACACTCCTCAATAAAAAGATGTGGAAAAACAAAGAATCAAACCTTATTGCATATCGCTCAATGTCTCTTACAGGATAAAGAGTTACCAACATTGTTTTGCGTTGAAGTTATTTATTGTGCTAATTATATTTTAAAACTTTTTCTACTACAGTTGTTGTTTTTGTGACTCCATTTAGATGCTAGAGTGGTAAAAAATCCTCAATTTGTCACCTCAAAATTTTTCAATATATTTCTCCAAAAAATATTTGTGATGAGTGGAGAAAAAAATATGATACAAAGAGCCACTCTCGCATCATAGTGGGATTCTCTAAATAGTTGAAAGTGTATCACCTATTTTACATAGACAAACAACAAATCATTATCAGAATAAATGTAATATTTTATGAGAATTATCCTAGTTTTAAGATGTTCATTCTTCTTTTCAATTGTTGAAAAAATATCATTTTAATATTGTTGAAGAAGATGGATTGATTATCCCATTTTCAGTATTTTGACCACTCCCTATGTTTTTTAGTAAATCATATATTGATCATCTTTAACTAGAATGAAAAACTATCCTAATTGAATTTCTAAAGGAAATATCCATTCCTCAACATAATGTCTACCTTTGTATATTTCTAAAATTATTGAAGTTGTTGGATTATATGTCAATGACATTTCGTAACATAGATAGACTCATGGATAGAAGAAACATGTCGATATCATTTTTATGATTGGTATTCATGAATTTTGTGATCTAAAATCCTATGTTGGTGCACAAGGACACCCTAAATGGAATGGGGATATGCAAGCTCAGGTAGATTCTCTTTTAAGGAATCTCACATGGGACTTAGTTTCTTAACTACAAGGGAGAATATTGTGAAGTGTTGATGGCTATATTCGAAAAAATTCACTTACTAAGATGTTATTGAGTTTCATAAGGATTCTTTTGTTGCAAAAGTTTTCTGATACAAAGAGGGCATTGTATACACTAAGACTTTTTCCCCTATTGTAAATATGAATTCTATTACACTAATGATTTTTGTTGCTACTTTATTTGGATAAATTATTCCTCAAATGGATGATGAGATTTTCTCACTTCATCGTGATTTATACAAAGAAATTTGCATGGAGAAACCTATTGTTTTTGTGACAAGGTCCAATATATTAGAAATTGTATAAGGAAAGGCTCAATTTGACATTTTCCTTAGTCAAATTGAGTAATTTTATCTTCTGCATCTATAGGATGACATGGATTGTAGTTAGTCAGAGTGACGTGGCATTTTTTAGTAGTTAACTCATTAAAATCAAGTGTTAGGATAGAAGCATAGTTGCAGATCTAGTGATTGCTAAAATCTAACAATCTAGTTCAGTTATTTTTAGTTGAACTCAGTTAATTAATCTCAAGTAATTAATTGAGTCAATTGAAGGTAAGTTGAGTAGTGGAATTGTTGTTAACTTAGTCATCTCTCAGTTAAACTAGTAAGTCAGCTAAAAATATCCCATACATACATGGAATTCAAATTTCCTAGCTCAAGTGGAAGAAAAGGCATATTGTAATTATCAATTGTATACTAGTTGAGTGTATAGGCTTTGCATTAATTTGATCAATTCCTTGGGATTTGCACAACGAAATAGGAAATTCCCCTATATTTAGGATCCTAATTTCTCCTAAATTACATAAGGAAATAAGAGGATTTTGGGCCCTTGAATTGGCTAAGCCTTGGCTAGAGCAGGAAATTCAATAGGAGAAAAGGTTTATAGTGCAGGATATGCTTTAGAGTTAAAGAAAGACATTCTAATACATTCTCATTCTTATCTGATTAATGAAAAAATGGAGGTTTTTTTCCGAATAAGGTTCCCCTATAAATGATTGTGTTCTTGTGGTTTCGATGGTTGCATGTCATTGCATGTATTTCTAAATTGTGATTTACATTCCACAAATTCATAGACAAAATTTGTCTTCTCTTGTTTTCAGTTTGAATTCATTAGTATTACAAAATTTATATTAATTCCTACATTATTCTAAGACAACAGTAGCAATGCATGCATTTATTGTACCAATGATACAGAGATTGAAAAAAAGGGATTCATGGAATCCAACCAGAAATTTCATCATTGACATTTTAGTGAAAAGATTAATTTCATCCTTGAAAAATATTGGCTTACAATTAATGAAGTCTTCAGACTGGTTCCTCGGTTCATCGTCATGTGATTATAGAAATAGACAGTATATGCAAATTTAGAACAGATGCCCCTCCACCAACAAACATGCCGTTACTGAGACAAACTTGTCTACTTTTCTTTCCTGGTTTCATCAATAGATTGAGCAACCAATGGTATTATATTTATTTAAGTTTGACGATTTATCCATACTTACACTACAGTCCAAACAAATGAAACGAAGTAAATGCATAAAATTGGCATCTTCTAGGGCTTATCCCGCCACTGAGGGGTGCTGTCGAAAAGGCGTTGTTGAAAAGGTTTATCGGTCGATCAACCACGAATATCTTCATAACATCATCCATGATGATCGATCCATTAAATGCTGCTATCCAGGAAAGACCATCTCTTCAGTCCACACCAACCCTGTCTCTTGACGCATCTCTCTGTTACATGAACATGGGGCACTCAAACTGTCATGAGAAAGTTTACTTTTCTGATTTATTTTCATGTGCTTACTATGCAAGCTATGCTAGATGGACTTTTCATTACACGTTACCATAGACAGCCAAACTTTATTTGGAGAAATACCATATGTGTTGAGGTTTAGATTTATTTTTCTTCTCTACAAAACAGTTTGCAATTGGTGGATGTTTTTTTCATGATTGTGGCAATGAGTACATGGTGTTTTTTGTTATTACTAATTTGTTTTAAAGGATTGAGTTTAATTTAGAGGATTTCATTGTTGACAATTAATCCTTGTGATTGGATAAATATATATAAATAGATAAATAAGAAATATGAACAGTCATCGGGAGATGAACTGAACAGTCTCTCCCTCATATATATAATGAAGACCTACCTAATGAAATAAAACACATGAATTATTTTTGCCTTATGGAGTAATTGCCTGGCCTGACATGGTATCAGAGCCAGCTCCATTTTTTAGCTTTTATGCCCTTTGTAACTCCCTATTCTTCTCCTCTACTCCTCTACTCTCCATTCAAAATAGTTGTCCATACAAAGTGTCACCTCTCCATTCAAAAACGCTACCTATTCATAAACGTTGGTAGCCTACTCCACGGAATCACATGAACGTTGCTGCCACATTCCTTTGCTACAATGCCTGAAGCATTCCTCTCCTTTAGTTAATGTGAACTCTAATGCGTGAAAATTTTGGTATGCTCCATATGGTCCTTCTCTGAAGACCTCTTCGGCGGTTTTGAAAGTACCCAGCCATATCCTGGCCCCCTTCCTTGCGGGGTCCCTTATTTCAGCTGTGAGTTTTCCCCATGGCCACTGCTTGACTCCTCTGTAGTGTATGGCACAACATTTGGACAGACCATCCACATTCAATACATTTTTGAATGAGTTGAGTGCTATTATTGTGTTGCATTCTTTTATATGGCATGTCTGTGTTTTTTGAATGAATTGAGTGTTATTATTGTGTTGTAGCATCGTTTTATATATAACTTTACTGCAATCATGACTATTGGTCTCCCCATACCATAGTACACCTGATTCATGCCAAGTTTATGTTGTGGCCTCTATACCACTATTGTTATCATATATAACATTGTCTCCTATATTATGTTTTATCCATATTACGCTACTCTTTCTTTTCAAAGTTCTCCATATTATGCTGCTTTCTGGTGTCAAAGCGCTGCATATTGCGCTGCTCCTCCTCATGTGCCTGTGGCTTTACCTTAACCATATTGATGTAGGCATTTGACGTGTTGGCTAGAAAGTTATCTGTCCATCATTGTGCAACAATGACTTGTTGTGAAACCTGAAGTTTTGAACCAGTTGTCATGACTTTCAACAGTTTACTTTAGGGAAAGCGCTGCAGAAATGCCAACATTTATTGAGTGTTCAAGCTGTTGGAAAGACCAGTTTCCATGGGTCTCAGCGCTTGGAATGCGGGGCGTGCAGCTTTGATTTTGAGCCTTGTCTAAATTACTGTTGACAGTCTCTACCAAGGAATGGCGAAAGTAAGTTGGAGTTACCTTGCACATAAATAACATGGAATGTGCGTTGGCATATACTTTGAAGTTTTTGGTATATACGTTGAATATTTTTTGACATAATGCATTCAATCATATCCATGGTGGGAAGAGTTCTCACTGGCAAGGAGCACTATCCTGAATGGTCCCGGATGATAAAACACACCCTCATTTTCAATGAGTTGTGGAAAGGAGTGTGTGTCAAAGACGAAGATAATGAACCAATACAGCCTACCTCAGACAAAGAGCTCGTCATTTGGGAAAGCAAGAACAGTAAAGATTATGGATTAATCACAAAATCTGTAAATGAAGAGGTGAGTCGTCATATTTCATCATATTCAACTGCCTTTGAAGCTTTACAAAAGCTGAAAGAACTCTATGACTCACATTCTGCACTTGAAGTTGTTCAACTCATGATTAAACTCTTCACTCTTGAACTACAAAATAATGATGCTCTTGCTCTTGCATCTGAAGTAAAGTCTGTAATGCATGATATCAAATCCACTAAGGTTGAATTGGATATTCCTCTTATCACTTTTCTCAAGGCACTTTATCCTACTTACTCCAATTATCTTGAGTCATTGCAAGTAAATGGAAATCTCAAAGATATAACCTTTGACTCTCTTCTGAAAAAGTTTGCTGAAAGAGAGAAAGCTTTTGGAAAGAAGACAACCCCTGAATCTTCTAAAGAGGCTGTGTGCCTTGCTCATAAAGAAAAGTATCCTGCTCTTGATTCTACAAGAGGAAGAGGTGGTTGAAAAGGAAGAGGAAGATATTTCAGAGGCAGGGGGGGGGCAGACATTCTCAAGGAGAAAAGGCAGATTTGCACTGCATACGCTGCAAAAGAAATGGATCACATGATGCCTCTACATGCAAGCTACCATGGGACAAAATTGAGCAGGAAAGAAAACAAAAGAAAGGTAAAACTGATGATATAGACAAAGGTAAAGCACCTGAATCCACTCACTATGTTGTGGCATAATGTAACATTGGAGTAAATGAAGATTTATTTAATGCTTCACTTACTTCTTGGAAAAATGATTGGTTGCTTGATTGAGGAGCAACTTGCCACATGACTCATAGAAAATATTTTTTTGAAGATTTCACTGACAATGTTGATGGAGCAGTATACTTTGTAGACCAATCAAAAATCAAGCCATCAGGGCTTGGCACAATCAGGCTTAAACTGCCTGGTCTTCCAGACTTTCTTCTGCATCATGTTCTATATCTCCCACAGCTCAAGAGAAGCTTGTTGTCCTTGGTCTACATCCGCCAGCAAGGTCACTCCATTCATATGTTTGATGGCAAGCTTGAGGTAAGAAAAGCATCTGACCACTCACTTGTCATGAGGGGAATAGAAGAAGAAA
>APFE031452098.1:1103-18354 GCA_000404065.3 Pinus taeda | reverse complement strand
TTATCAACCTGTGTATGTTCAATTTGTTTTTCTAGGACTTGCAATTTCTTTGCCAAGTTGACATTTATAAGATTTTGTTTGCAACTCGGATTGATAGACACAATGATTTTCTCCTTCTGAATCAATCCATGAACCTGCAATACCGAGATACCGGCCAGTAGGAAATAACCCTTTAGCTTCCATAGTTTCCTTCTTTTCTATAAAAATAAAATCTTTGCTAGGCAATGTGACCTGACGAGCTAACTGGCAAGCCTCCGTCCATGTGGAAGGGTGTTGAAGTAGAACTTGAGCCTTGATGGCTTCTTTAAGACCATTGATAAAACATTCCTTGAAGAATGCATCTGTGAGACCCCTAGTGCGGAAGGCTAAGGCTTTAAAATCGGTAATATATTCCTCCACTGTACCTGTCTGTTGGAGCTTACAGAGACGACACAAAAAAGAGTCTTCATGTTCAAGGCAATCTAGGCCCGCCATCACAAAAATATTGGCAAAAAATTGAAATGTCACAGATCCGTCAATATTGCTCAGAATCCCTATTATAACCTGTTTTTAGAAATGGAACTACCATTCTGCATCTGCCCATGTGATAGAAATCCTGATTCAAACACTGGAATTTCAGATCTGCGCTGCTACTCTCCCGGCGTCACCCAAAATTTCTGCAAAAAGAGCTGATTTTAAATCAGCGATATCTCCCTCATACGGACTCCGATTCGACTGATTTTTTTTTTGAAATCATGTGTTTTTTCACAAAGATTCCAGATCTACAATTAGATCTTGCAGATCTGGCACCAGGACTTCTAAATCTGCGCCGCAAAATCGCTGCCCTGAAAAATTATCTACAACCCTACTGATTTTTAAATCAGTGATATCTCCTTCATCCGGACTCCGATTTGACCGATTTTTTTTTTGAAATCGGCTATTTTTTCACAAGGAATACAGATCTGCAATCATATTTTTTTATATCTTGAACCAAAACGTATAGATCTGATCTGCAAACTCACCGCCCTTGAAATCCTGCAAAAAGTAAAAAAAAATTCCACTTTTGTGCCCAAGAAAGTGCTTTGATACCACTTGTTGTAACTCTAATACCACTTGTTGTAGATCTGATCCAAAAATGTATGATAACAGAAATAAACCCAAGAAATGATAGAAATGAATCTTTATTATCAGACCCTTAAGGTAGGGCAACACCATACAATCACTCCTTGAGGAAGGAGAATACTTCACAAGCCATGTGCTTGTTCATACAAGACTATTTCTCTTCATATCTCTCCATGTGGAGTCTCTAGCCTCTATATGGGTCTCATACATACAATACCATGCATCATTACCATGGTTTCCTTATACCATCAACTAATACCATGGGCCCCTTACATTATTATTAACTACTTGTGGTCCCTTACATGACATGGGTTAACCACCTTATTTATTACTATGGCCCATCCCATTATTACATTATTACCTTGGGTACCTCCCTTGGTACCCCATATTACCCCCCCTAGGTATATAACAAACTTCCTTACAGATCCACAACCTGTGGGAAACTTTCTTTCTTTTCTAGAATGCTCTGAAAGTCGAGCCACCAATTGAAGGCTAATAAAATCTCTTGGTATAAGACTGGGGAGCATCCTGTTGTCTACCATGAACAAGCAATAGTTGGTCAAATTGAATTTTTTAACACTCTTGTTGAGTAACCCACCCACCTAAGCTAACAATAGTTATGAAATGGGATTTTGCAATGTGGGTAAAGGATCATGCACATTGATGACTCTCAGTATTGCAACAACAATGTTGAAACTCCCAAGGGTCTTAGCTTTAATTGTCAATATGGGGTTCATAAAAACTTAAGAGGGGTTGACACTGTATGTGCAATAATAATTATCTTCTTTGTTGATTTTTATGTAGGTGGAAGTGTTGAAATGAAATCTAATTATACAAAGATCATTCTAACTGTTCTATGCTACAGGAAAAACTTGAAATTACATGAAATGAAAGAAAACAAGAAAGCATATGCTATTTTCAATGAAGGAAGACAACACATCTTAACTACAATGAAATGAAAGCATATATATTATATTGTGCAAAGAAAGGAAACCCATTTTTGAAGTAAAATCTCACAATAGTAAGCCCTAATTATGCATAAAAGAAGTAATTACTATATTGATCTAGGTCAAGGCATACACCTCGTGTCTCCACTTCTAAATTCCATCTTTGGAGTTCCAAGGAGATTAAAACACAATAAAGAAGGTGAATCATGAGTTAGATGCAAAGCTGGAAAAATTCTAGAAGTAAATTTCCAACTACTACAAGAGTCTTTGTTTTTCTATAGGAGACAGTCCAGTGAGCCAAAAAATGTGCTAAAGGCAAGTTTTAAAAGAAATATAGGCTAAGTAAGGGCCAATAAATGATAAGTAACACATGTAAAAGTCCTCACATCAATGGTGGTATGGTTTATTCAATAAGATATGTAGTTGTACGGTTTTTTGTAGCTGCAAAATAGGGGACTACACAGACACAGTGAAACAATAAAGATTGCAAGTAAATAAACACTAACAATCAAAGTGACCTAAAATGAATAAACAGGAATTATACTTTATCTATGTCACCAATATCAATATTGTCATCTAATACTTAAATTTGTTGGAAAGAAATACTATTCATAAGTCATCTAACTAACCATGCATAAAAGAAATATTCATAAATAAATTATAGAAGTGAACAAATGCATAAATATTAATGGTATAGAAGGGGTATTAAGCATCTGGTGTGGGCCGTAACCTAAGTAATCTTAGAACACCGAAGGAGAAGAAAACTAAGAACTGAAACTAAAGTTCATTTTCATTAATTAAAAAGTTGCTTGTACATGGAAAAAGTTATAGAAGTATACTAAAATTCTCCTAATACTCTTATGATGATGTTCTATAGCTTCTTATTACTTCATTATATTTGGATAATCAAGCTATGTATTTTTACAAAATGAGTAGGAAGCAACCTCCTTGAGGAGTGGACTACTTTCCCTCCAAAATCCCTAAAACGTTGGATCATGTTTCCTAGGTCACCATCCTGAAGCAGGAAGGAGTATTTGTTATCCTTAGTGAGCCAAGTTGGAAGTCTTTATACCAAGGAGTAGGCCCCATGAATATCTCTTGTGGATCTCCCTGAAATATGTGCAAAATCCTCTTAATATCTTGCACAATAATCATGTTTGGCACATAAAGAATGTAAAATATACAGGACCCTCCTAAGTATACATTCATCTAGGAAAATGTTATTAAGTGTAAAAGGGAAGGTGTAATGTAAATTTATGCACTTAGGAGTGGTTAAATGGGCCTTATATTTTACCTATTTTGGATGCCCATCATACCATATTGAAATTGTTTCTCACCCTTTCAGCAACCTATTCCTCCTCCTTCCTTTGTTTTTCCTCATCCATTTCTTTGATAACATATTTGACATTCCATGCTAAGTTAGAGGTGGTTGTGTCTGTTGAATGGAAACATACATTCTCTTCAATGTACCATCACTCCTTTGACTCCTCTTCCTAACTTTGATGCTCCTAAATTCCTAACAGTAGGGGTAAATTAAATCTAAGTCCAATTCATTGGACACAAATCCTCTAAGTGATCATCTTATACAAAGGAGTCTTGGGAAGTGCAACTTGTAATATGTTTGGGAAATTATATTCTTTAATTTTCATGCTATGAGGTAGTTCTTGCCATCTCCTTTGGAAAGCCAGTGATATTTCTTCTCCGAACAACCTAAGAGTATCTTCAAAGTGGAGGATGGCCTCCACTTTCCTCTATTTGTAAATTTCCACTACTTTAGGATCCTTTACTAAGAGTGCATGAGTGGGGTTGAGGATGTATGGATTTGGGCGTTCAGATCTAATCAAGGGTGGCTCCTTTAGCTCTTCGTCCATGTTCCCTTTTACTTCTTCAGCTCTAACCTCCTCATGCCTTAGCCAAGATGTTAGGGACAATAATTATGCATCTCCGAAATATGGGTTTGGGTCCCATATGGTAAGATCTAGAATCACAAGGTTGTGAAGGTAAAATTTAGCAACCTTGGCCTTGTATTCTATACTTCAATATAGGTAGAGTCAATGAAGTCCTTTAATTCTTGTAGAGGGAGAACCCCTTTTTGTGTAAGCATTTTTATCTAAAACAAACATCATTTCTCTTTCAAGAATATGGAGTAGGTCTTTGAGATTTTCTTGCAATTGATTGCCTCCAAAAGGAGGTGTGCCATGGTGCCCAAACATATTTCCAAGGTTGCAACCTCAGTGTCCTTCTCATGTAGCAATATTATGTTTGTTGCAATTGGTTTTTTAGTTGCTTTTTTTCTTTCTCTAAGTATTCTGTTATGTTTTCTTCTTCAAACCTTAGGAGTGCCACTAAATCTCTCATTCTCTTCATCTCATCTTCCATCTTGGTGATATCAACAACACATTTATATTGGGTGATGCTCTTCCATAGGTGAGTCTCAACTTTCTCCTTCTATACTGCAAGGAATAACTATGGTGTTAGGTGCACGGGAAGCATTTTTCCTACCTCAATCCAAGAATAAAAGGAGATGGATCTCCTTGGAGTTAGTTTGTTTGTTGTCCTTTCAATCTCTTAGGAATTTATAGGCTATTCCTATAGCAAGGAATCATATGCTTATAGCTGAGCATCTTGCCCCTATATCTATATTTTTAGTTTCATTGCCTCAAGAGGTGTTTTTATTTTTGTTGCTTGTACCTCTGTTGCCTCTAATTACTACTCCATTACATCTCAAAGCTCTTATTTTTCTATTCTAGGGGTTTCTTCAATAGTGATAGGGGTGGGAGAATGAGGTCTTGGCTTGCCACTATATTGTACTATGGTGCTTTTTCTCCTCCAATTGTAAGCATTATAGTAGGAATTTTTACTTTCCTTTAGCTTCATGGATATGCTAAGTGATGCCAATGTAGCTACAATTTCCTTTTCTTCTTCTTCCAATAGTTCTTCTCCTTCTCTCTATGCTACAAGGCATGCCACTACGTCTTTTTTCTTCTTTTTAGTTGGCATATTTTGTGATTTTTCAAACTCTACCTAAGGTTTTGTTGATTATTCCTAAGGTCCTCCCAATTTTTTTTAAGTTTCTACCAATTCTGTCATAGGTTCTTCCAATTTTGTTTGAGGTTTTGTCAACTCTGTTTGAGGTATTTTCAATTCTATTTGATGATTTTCAAATTCGCCTTGGGCCTCTCACAAGTTCAAGACGTCCATGTCAACAATGTATACCGAGGGAATGGGGCACTGAAAATGTTCTAATGCATGGGTTAAGGAATTTTTTTTACCCTCTTTCACCTTGTTGCTCATCTCTTTTAGGGATTGGAGGAGGAAATATGGGGCACTAAACCGCTCATGAATTGGATGATCAGCTTGAAATATTAGTTGGAAGAGGAGACTAAGTTGATAATCATACACTATGTTTAGTCTTCCCTCACAAGAAATATACTTGAGAACATGGTAGGTTATTTCACCCTAGGGATATGGTAAGATTTCCCTTCTAATCCAACTTTTTTCCTCATATAGCTACTAATTAGGGAGGAAAAATCATCTCTTTGCATTGATAGCTTCATGCCTTTATTATTTAATATAATATATCCATTTTGAAAGGTTAGTGACCCTACTAATTGAATATTCATCAATATATATTACCAACCCCTTCACTGTAGTGACTACTTCCTAGCCCTCATGGTGTTGTAAGTTTAAAGAAAACTTAAGGCAACTTCATCATCATATCTTGTGAGCTTTTCAAAGAATCAAATCCACTCGAATTTTTCTAAGATGGCCATAACATCATTATTCTAATGAATCTGGATGTTATTAATTGGTTCTCTTTGGTTGAATCCCCCTCCCATGGTGTCTGCCAAGTTTTAAAGGGGTCCATTAGTTTTTTTCATAGGTTTAAGAAGTAAAAATACTTTATTACAAGAATTAGGGTTTCCTGTGGAATAAGGGGACTCTTCCTTGAAAATAAATGCACAATCCTCCAATTAGATTCAAAATTAATTACTTATTTCCACAATTCAGACCACCCAGTGTGTTCAGAGGGAAAAAATGGAGAGGTAAAAACATTGATTGTTCCTTTGTTAATTCACTCATTTACACAAAAAATCTGATGGTTGGTAATTTCAATAATAGACATGATGCCAAATGTGAATGAAAATCAGGGAAAAAGCTTATACTTAAAGTTGTTGAATTGAAATTATCATCTATAGTTTTATCGGGGTTCCTTGTGAGTGTTTTCAATAATTCCTTATTTTCCCATCGCAAAATCCTCTCTCCCATAGCTTCTTATAACAATATACTCATATAGCTCTGAAACTGTAGACTCAATATCCTATACTATTTTCCTATAGAAAGGGAAAGCTCGTTGTGGGCCTTTTAAATCTTGTTTGCATGCAAAAATTTGGAGTGGGAATAGGTGGTGAATTCTAAGTTAATATCTCACTTAAGTGGAAGTGATCCCAAGTGGTTGATCTAGGTGGATATTGGTGACCACCCACAAAGTCCACTTGGACTCCCAACACTATTTCTTTTAGCTTTTCAATTTCCTTAATTATAGCACAATTTACTATTTTTAGCAGTTTTTCGGGTCCTGAACTTTCGGAGTCGTTTTGAGGCCATAAATGACGTTTTTTGGGAAAGTTGGGAGCAACATGGGTCCATGGACCGATGTTGCTCTTCTCAAAGTTTCAGTTCTCGGATAGATCTTTCTAACGAGATATTGTGCGTGTCAAATAGAGATCGTATGCCAAAATTACGACCCTGAGAAGTTGATGTACCAATTTACCCAAACGGGGCCCACAGTTTGGTGTTTCATCTTCTAGGGTTAGGTTTTTGGATGTTTATGGTTTTCCACTGTTTCTCAACAATAAATAGGCCTTCAAGCCTCATTGTAACATAGTTCATAGGCATGTAGCCACCACATCTCTTCTCAGAGACATGCTACCATCACCCTAGCTGGTTTATTTCCATTTCTGTTTGTAAGCATATTTCAGTATTTTACAGTAATGAAATGAAGTATTATTTTTGCTGCATCTCTGTATTTATGGTTAACTCTGTAATTTTTTGTGTTCCTATTTAAATCCGGATCAGTGGTGGATGGAAAAGAGCTCAGCATGCATTACTCGAACAAATCCCACCTACCCCCTATCAACTTTTGTGGCTTGTAATTCAATTTTCTTAGCCATAAATATATTACAACATTCACCTTTTAAAATGATCAGTGGATTTGTCTCATTCACCCTCCCACATGTGGGAAGAACTTTTAGCCAAAGTGGAGTCTACTTGTCAAATTTGTCTAAGTGTTCTACTAGTTTATCTGGCTATAAAAGCTATTCATTTTGCACAAATAATGTTTCCTTATTCTCAAATGAATTTGTAAGGTGAATCAAAGGATTTCCATGCCTAATGTGTTACCTTTGATGATGATGAAGGCTATTCATATGTACAAACATGTGTTTTTAGAGTGTTGCTGGTGAAAAAGAAGTCATGTAGTAGGTTACAAGTAATCCTGTAATTGCTCGAGCTTATTTTTCAAAACTGGAGCTAGTGGTTGCACTAAGGCTGATGGAGTCATTTTATATTTTTATAGAGGTTGTAGTCTTCATTAGGAGTGTTCTTGTTTCTATAGGCTGAGCTTGTAGGATCTTGATCCAAGTCCGGGTGTGAAGAAGGACCTTTCCAAGACCTTTTACTTTCGTGATGTGTTAAAATTGCATTTTAAAAGAACATTAATGAATACATATTCATGCGGAAAAGAAGAGGAACATAACAATCATCAGCACATGAAAACATAAGCCATTGATAAAGGAGTTCGTCCAGGAGGGACTACATCTCCGAGCGCCAGTGTCAAGATGGTGTAGGCCGTTGGATTACGTGTTGTCAATAATGATGATGTACACAGAGATGATGTCTCAATCATACAAGGAAGAATTACCTCACGCAGGAGTGGCTATAAGAGATGTTCCACGGCTAGAAATCTCAATAAAAAAAAACTCCTATCATTATGACACAAAACAAGCATGGTGCGTATCCCACCAACATGGCACAAAAGGGATGTCAAAGCAAAACACATGCATGATGACAACAAGAGTATCCAAACAACATACAACAAGGGATCTCAAAACATAACATAAAGAGTTATGACATAATGTACATCACATAAAAAGATCCCACATCAAATCAAGCAAGGAATTAACAACATGTAATAAGCAAGATCATGCATCAACATCAATCATGGATCTGTACAACATAATGCAGAAAGAATAAGTACATGAACACATCATATACCTCACCACCAAGGGCCATATGAAGCAAAGGCTATCAAAGTGCTGAAGCTTGCTGAAACATCGATCTCATAGCATCGATCGCAAGAAGAAGACTGTTCGCACATGAGGATGGACATCTGCACTAACACTTAGAAAAATGACTGAAAGAATAAATGAGAGAATGACAAATATGAATACATCATTAGATTTGTGGCATCGAGTAGTATTGAAACAACTGTCCAAAATCTGAATTCTGAGAATTTGAAAATTCGAAGCTCAAGGAATCTTTTAGATTCCCTCAGGATTCCTCAAAGATTCTGTTTCAGGGATGAGTTGAAAATCCGTTGCTTAGATGTAAAATCTGATTTCACCATTAGGATCCCTGTAGAAAACCATGAAAAACAAGTATAAACTCGACCATATTCTGACAAAATAAAATCTACCTCCGTGGGAAAATTTCATGGCTCATGGTTATGCTCCTTGTTTTTGCTAAAATCATGGTTCCACGTGCATTCTAGAAATGAATAGAAGATGAAGAACTCATATTGAAAAAATAAAAGTGCCATTGTGTTCGTGGCAATGAGAGGTGTAAAAACCATATAAAATTTGTCAATTTTTGAGAAGTTGAAAATTTTGCCCCACTGCAAAATTCATGGTTCCTGCATAAATTATTAAACTGCCTCGATTTGCATGCCCGATCCTGTCTCGAAATTCTTGCAGTACTTCTCTACATAACGGGGTTCTGTTCTCCATTCTTCGTTCAGCGCCTCTGTTCCATTCCCATGTGACCTCCCCATTCAATGAAAATTATATGGTTTATATAAATTTGTCGAGCAAAAATACACATGAAGTTGTTGTGGATCAACGATGGTAGAGGAATCTAGGAGGGCGGAGGTTACAGTGTCGAATCCTCTACCTCTCTAAAATTGTCGGGTTGTTATTTTAACATGGCATGTTTTTGGAGCGAAGTTTGAGTTTGGGTGTATTAAGGTTTTGGTAACCATGTGTGCAACTACCAAACCAACTTTGATTTGACCATATTAATACACTCGTTGGTTTGGGTTATTAATAAGCCCATATTAAACATGGTTTGTTAATATATATTGGAGTTTGTTTTTTTCTTTTTTTTATTTATTTATATATATTATATATTTATATATATATATATATACATTTTTGGTTATTATATTTTTAATATATTTTTGTATTTTATGTGTTTTGTTCATTTATTGTGTTTATATAGTTATTTCAATAACTATATATTAAAACAATTTTTTGGCATATGGTTATAACCAAAAATGATTTGATTATTTCTTGTGTAGGTTTAGGAGACCAATGATGGGCTGCCATGTGTTAGTGGTTGATGGGCTACCATGTGAGTCCCACGTGCTGATTGGGATGCCATGTGGCACACCGTGGGCCCCGCTTTCCCCCTTGTCATGTCAAACTTTGAAGAGCTCTATATTTTGCATACGAGCTTGGTTTGGTGAACCATTTGCACCTCTTTAATCAGGACGATGAGATATATGATATGGTCCTAGGTTGAAGTCATTTTAATGACTTTGATTTTTGAGCATCCCTGAGTCCTCCTTGTCCTGTGTGTGTTCCTGAAGATCCACCAGGATCAATCCTCCCCACTGAGGAGCTTTTGGTCCTCCAAAAGCATGGACAATAGTTTTCTTCTTCTATGTACCCTGTTTGCATCACAAGTGTCCTGAAAATGCCTTGCTTCCATCTCCTTCACCTTTGTTCTTCGGAGCCTTAAGCGACGGGAAACACATCATCACTTTTACACTTTAAAATGCAACAAATGATTTACAAAAGAATGACCATGAAATGACAACATGTCTAAAAACCATTTTTCACTGATCAAGGTGAATGGGTCACCTCCTTGTGGCGAATTTTCTTGTCGAACAACTGCTCTTCCTGGTTCATGCACTGACGCTTTGTCTTTAAGGTACTGCTCTGGATGGAGCCTCCAAAAAGTGGCTCTTTGATGGCCATTTCTGTCGCAATGACTACAGTAGGTTTTCTTCCTCCATACCTGCTTAACCTGTTTCTTTTCATGTTGTGGAGAGGGTTTTTCACGCCCCATGAGTGCTGCCATTCTTTTCCAACACTTGGAAAAGGTATGGTTAGGTAAACCACAAAACGTGCATGTTTTTCGATGCCTTTGTCTTCGTTCATTATTAACAACATGATCATAATCAAAATGAACATTCGAAGGTCGAAAGTGATTATACCTTCCTTCGCTATTTCTGATGTCAACATGGCGATGAGATCTTGCCTCAGCTCTCTCCCTGTTATGGAAACCGCCATGGGATGATGGGGATGTTTTCCCATCATTCTCTTTCCTCGATGATTTCAACGATGTCTCAGACAACCCTGACACCTTCGAACACTCTCCTTTAGTGTATCTCGAGCCTACAAATCGAGGTTCATGCGTAACCTCCAAAGGTTGAGTGATGCCTTGGTTATTAGCACCAAGCTCTTCCTCCTCATTCCTTGTCTTTGTAAGGAGCCTCATATTTGTCCCTGTAGTTGGGATCTCCAAATCTCCAATAGACATCATACTATGCGAAGATGAAATCTAAAGAAAATCAACATTTTTTACCTTCTCTATTGATTTGGAAAGAACTGATGAGGGCTACTCATCATCCGTTGTTGGTGGTTCGTTGACCATCTCAGTGCCTTCCCCAACTTCTCTCCTGACATACCCAAGTCCTCCTTGACGGGGTAATTCCTCTACTTTGATGGGATTGACAATGCCTTGCCATTAACATCCAAGCATTTTCCTTCATATCCCATTCTCTTCAGTAGTTTGGAGCCAATCCCTGTGGTATGATTTTCAAACACAGTGAAATCATCATCAGGAAATATACATGAAGATGGAGAACTACTTTTTACCTCACATGAGTCTTGCTGTAGCTTTTCCAAGGCCTCATCCTTTGCTTGCAGCTGTCGTAGAAAACTTTGTTTTTCCTCTTTCTCTTCATGTAGGCACATATTCAATTCATCATTATCTGTTTGAAGATTATGTTTGTTTTGCTTCAGTTCTTCCATGGCCTCTTCTATGGCTTGCAACTGAAGCTGCAATCGCTCCTTTTCCTCTGTCTCTTTTTGTAGAGTTTCATACACGATTTCCACTCTCTTGGAAATGTTGACCATGGTCTCGTACATTTCTCTTTCATTCTCTGTTGCTACAAATTCCATTGTTCACACTACAATTCACATACACGTAAAGACCGCTCTGATACCACTTGATCCAGGTCCGGGTGTGAAGAAGGACCTTTCCAAGACCTTTTACTTTCGTGATGTGTTAAAATTGCATTTTAAAATAACATTAATGAATACATCTTCATGTGGAAAAGAAGAGGAACTTAACAATCATCAACACATGAAAACATAATCTGTTGATAACAAAGTTCGTCCAAGAGGGGCTACATCTCCAGGCCCCGATGTCAAGATGGTGTAGGCCGCTACATTATGTGTTATCAATAAAGATGATGTACACAGAAATGATGTCTCGATCATATAAGGAAGAATGCCCTCACGCAGGAGTGGATCTAAGAGATGTTCCACAACTAGAACTCTCAATCAAAAAAACTCCTATCAGTATGACACAAAACAAGCATGGTGCACATCCCGCCAACATGGCACAAAAGGGATGTCAAAGAAAAACACATGCATGATGACAACAAGAGTATCCCAACAACACAAAAAAAGGGATCTCAAAACATAACATAAAGAGTTATGATAGAAATTACATAACATAAAAAGATCACGCATCAAATCAAGCAAGGAATCATGACAACATGTAATAAGCAAGATCATGCATCAACATCAATCATGGATCTGTACAGCATAATGCAGAAAGAAGAAGTACATGAACACATCATATACCTCACCACCAAGGGCCATATGAAGAAAAGGCTATTAAAGTGCCGGAGCTTGCTGAAACCTCGATCTCACAGCATCGATCGCAAGAAGAAGACTGTTCGCATATGAAGATGGACATTTGCACTGGCACTTAGAAAATTGACTGAAAGAATAAATAAGAGAAAGACAAACCTGAATACACCATCAGATTTGTGGTGTCAAGTAGTGCTGAAACGACTTTCCAAAATCCAAATTCTAAGAATTTGAAAATTCGGAGCTCAATGAATCTTTTAGATTCCCTCAGGATTCCTCAAAGATTTTGTTTTAGGGATGAGTTGAAAATCCATTGCTCAGATGTTAAATCTGATTTCACCATTAGGATCCCTATGGAAAACCATGAAAAACAAGTATAAACTCGACCATATTCTGACAAAATAAAATTTTAACTCCATGGGAAAATTTCATGGCTCATGATTATGCTCTCTATTTTCGCTGAAATCATGGTTCCGTGTGCATTCTGGAAATGACTAGAATATGCAAAAATCAGATTGAAAAATGAATAATGCCATTGTGTTCATGGCGACAAGAAGTGTAAAATCCATATAAAATTTGTCAATTTCTGAGAAGTTGAAAATTGTGCCCTCCTATAAAATTCATGGTTCCTACATTAAAAGTTTATTAAATTGCCTCGATTTGTGTGCCCGATCCTGTCTCAAAATTCATGTAATCCTTCTTTGCATAACGGGGTTCTGTTCTCCATTCTCCATTCAGCGCCTCCGTTTCGTTCCCATGTGACCTCCCCGTTCAATGAAAATTATATGGTCTATATGAATTTGCCAAGCAAAAATACAGATGAAGTTGTTGTGGCTCAACGGTGGCAGAGGAATCTAGGAGGGCGGAGGTTATGGTGTCGAATCCTCTGCCTCTCTAAAATTGTCAGGCTGTTATTTTAACATGGCACGTTTTTGGAGCGGAGTTTGAGTTCGGGTGTATTAAGGTTTTGGTAACCGTGTGTGCGACTACCAAACCAACTTTGATTTGATCATATTAATACACTCGTTGATTTGGGTTACTAATAAGCCCATATTAAACATGGTTTGTTAATATATATTGGAGTTTTTTTTTATTAATATATATAAAAATACATTTTGGTTATTATATGTTTAATATAGTTTTGTATTTTATGCATTTTGTTCATTTATTGCGTTTATATAGTTATTTCAATAACTACATATTAAAACAATTTTTTGGCATATGGTTATAACCAAAAATGATTTTTTTGTTTCTTGTGCAGGTTTAGGAGACCAATGACACACTGCCGTGTGTCAATGGCTGATGGGCTGCCATGTGGGTCCCACGTGCTAATTGGGATGCCATGTGGCTCACTGTGGGCCCCGCTTTTCCCCTTGTCATGTCAAACTTTGAAGAGCTCTATCTTTTGCATACGAGCTCGGTTTGACGAGCCGTTCACACCTCTGCGATTAGGACGATGAGATCTATGATCTAGTCTTAGGTTGAAGTCATTTTGATGACTTTGATTTTTGAGCATCTTTGAGTCCTCCTTGTCCTATGTGTATTCCTGAAGATCCACCTGGATCAGATCTTTACAGGATGCTACAAGACTATGTAGTCACTTGTAGTAGTAGTCATATAGGTCCATTATGCTAACCAAAATTCTTTTTTGAAATTGCATGGGGACTTGATAATTAATGAAGGAGCTAATGGTGTTCATAGAGAATGTTTTTGTGGTTGTGGTTGACCTTGGTGTCCAATAGTGTCCAGAGGCTTGACCAGAATGTGCTCAAGAACTTGTTATCCCAATCTGATATAATGGTTTGTAGGACCCAAAAATGTACCCACACTCGTTCAAAGAAGAGTCTGGCAGCGTCCTCTATTATGATACTCTTATTGCATGCTGCCAATATAAGCATCTTAGAAATATATCCACAACCACAAATACATAGTCATTACCATGCTTGGTAGAACGGAGGTCAGACATATAGTCCATTGAGATGGTTTCCCAAGGTTGGCTAGGAGTAGGCAAAGGCATGTACAGGCCTTGCTTCTTGATGGTTGCCTTAGCGATGACACAGTCAGTGTAGGATCTGATATATTTCCCAACATCTTGTTAGAGTTTTGGCTAATAAAAGTACTTTTGTAGTACAACCACAATTTTCTCCACACCAAAGTCTCCTACGACTCGATTGTAGTGAGCCTCCTAAATTAGCTTGGCACGCTCACTTGAAGGAACACAAAGGTGGCCGAGGTAGCATAATAATGCGTCCTAGAGGTGGAAATTAGGAACTTTCTTTCGATCTACTAGCATCTGGTATGTGGAGGTGAAGTCTGGACCAATTTTGTATAGTTGTGGCCATCCATAGGTCTTGTTGCCATAAGAGTTGAGAACAGTAGTCAATATTGCAGCTGGGGGCCGACTGAGGCAGTCTACAACATGGTTGGTGTTGCCCTTTTTATATTTAGTGTTCAAGTGGAATTGTTGCAGATATGTAGACCACTTCTGTTGGAAATCGTTCTGCAACTTCCCTTGTGTCTGTATAAATTGAAGAGGTCAATGATTGGTTTGGATTGTAGGAATTTACAGGGTAAGTTCCTCAGACAAAACACCAAAGGACACCGCTCACAAACAGATCACAGATCAATACACCAGTATTTTTGACGTGGTTAAAACCCTCAAAGAGGGAAACAATCCACGGCCTGAGCCAGCGCGGCCACTTCAAGGAATTTATTAATAAAAGAATGAAAATTTACATAAGCTTCTCTGCGAACGGTTACCTACAAATGACCCTCCATGCGCTTTAAATAGAAATCATGGACCAATCGGGTGTTAAGCCATGGATCAAGTGTCGGTAATACCGATGAGAGAATGAACCGTCGGATCACTACATATCATGACCGTCAGATTGTAAGTTACAAATGTACATAGTAAAAAAACACACTTTACCTAACTCTATACTAGACCAAGTTATACTTAATTATTTCCTCTGTGTCGGAATATCCTAACATCCTCCCTTAAGAACAACTTGGGATAGGATTGAAGGATTTACAAATATGACACAATAGGAGAAGGAAGGAGGCACTAGAGCCTATCCCCCCTTAGTGACAACTCCCTGAACTCCAACCATTCAAAGTTTAGTAAACTTTGCCTCTGTGAGAGCCTTTGTAAAGATGTCTGCAACTTGATCATCTGTTGAACAATATTGCACTTCAAGAACATGGTCATGAATGAGCTTTCTGATGAAGTGCATGTGTAGTTCAATGTGTTTTCTAAACTGATGTTGAACTGGATCTTTGCGTAGTTGAATGGCACTTTGATTATCACACCAAAGTGTAGTCAGATGTTGCTGCTCAAGCCAAACTCTAATAGGATCTGACAAAGCACAAGGCTTCCTTACTAGCTTCTACGGCACCACGATACTCTACTTCTGTTGAAGAAAGAGAAATGGCACCTTGTTTCTTACAAGCCCATGTAATAGGTCCTAAACCAAGAGTGAACACATAACCGGTAGTAGACTTCTGATCATCAGGGTCACTAGCCCAATCGGAATCAGTGAAACCAACAAATAGAGGAGATTCTTCGGCACTGTAATGAATGCCAAACTGAACTGTACCTCGAACATAACGAAGTATTCTTTTAGATGCTTTCTAATGACTTTCACGTGGATTTTGCATAAACCGAGCAACAAGGCCAACAACAAAGGAAAGGTCAGGATGAGTATGGGTTTACATACAAACGTTTTCCTACAACTTGACGGTATAAGGTAGCATCAACTTCAGGGGAAGTACAAGTGACTGAAAGTTTGACTCCAGACTAAAAGGGAGAAGGAGCTGGCTCTTACAATCTTCGATGTGAAAAAAGCGTAGAAGATCACAGGCATACTTGGATTGGGAGAGGAAAATACCTTCCTTGGACTGCAAGACTTGAAGACCGAGAAAATAATGTAAATGTCCTAAGTCTGTCATTTCAAACTTCTTTTTAAGGCTGGACTTCACATGGTTAATAAGGTTTGGATCACTACCAGTGAGGATAAGATCATCAACATAAAGAACAAGAATGATAAGAGACTTGCCCTCTTTCTTGGTGTAGACAGTATGGTCAGAATGACACCTAGAAAAGCCAGATTCTAAAAGGAAACTATCCATTTTGGCATACCAAGCCCGAGGAGCTTGCTTGAAACCATAAAGGGATTTCTTAAGACGACATACAAGGCTAGAGTCTTTTTGTATAAACCCAATAGGTTGTTCCATGTAGATTTCTTCATGCAAGTCCCCATGCAAGAAGGCGGATTTAACATCCATCTGATGGACTTCCCATTTGAAAGAGGCAGCAAGGGAAAGAACAAGGCGGACAGAGTTCATTTTGGCAACGAGGGAAAAGGTTTCAGTATAATCAATGCCTTCAACTTGTGAAAAGCCCTTAGCAACAAGTTGAGCTTTATGTTTATCAACTTTCCCATCTGGCCCATACTTGGTTCTGTAAACCCATTTGCATCTAACAAGTTTGCGCCCCTTTGGTAGAGGAACAAGATATATATATCGTTTGCCAATAATGAACGATATTCTTCATTCATAGCTGTGTCCCAATCTGGATGGCCTGAAGCTTCTTCAAATGTGTCAGGATCATAATTTGCTGACATTTGAGCTAGTAAAGAAGAGGCTCTTTCAAACTGAGAACGGGTACGGCGCTGATCTGTAGGATCACCGGCAAGATCACTTGCTGCATCTCGGGTAGCTTGGACCCATTCTGGAAGTGAAGGAGCTGAAGGAGCTGAAGGAAGATCCTGAGAAGGTGGGGGAGGATTGTCATCCTCACTTTCATCATCTGAAGAAGAAATATGTTCAAAGGTAAAAGAGATAGAGAGAGGTGGCACATGCGCCGAACTAGGCTCGTAGGCCGATTTATTTTCATCAAACTTTACATCTCTTCGAATTATAACATTTTTTGACTTAAATGGAATAAGTCTATATGCTTTGACATCTTCAGAATATCCAACAAAGATACATTTTTCACTCTTTGGTTCTAAAGCTTTACATTTTTCATCTGGAATATGG
>APFE031452096.1:36243-60672 GCA_000404065.3 Pinus taeda | reverse complement strand
ATGGTAGCTTTATCTCGAGAAAGAGATGTGACTACATGCCTCTGAACTGTGTTACAATGAGGCTCGAAGGCCTATTTATTGTTGAGAAACAATGGAAAAACCCTTCACATTCCAAAACCTAACCCTGGAAGATGAAACGCCAAATTGTGGGCCCCGTTTTTGGGTAAGTTGGTACATCAACTTCCCAGGGTCGCTAATTGGTTGTCTTATCTCCGTTTGACGCGCATGATAGCCCGTTGGAAAGATCTCTCCGAGGACTACGATGAAAAAGATGGATTTTACACAAAAAAAATTATTAGCGGTAGATTTCCCAAAAAACGTCGTTTAGGGCCTCAAAACGGCTCCGGAAGTTTAGGACCCGAAAAACTGCTAAAAATAGTAAATTGTGCTATAATTAAGGAAACTGAAAGAACTGAAAGAAGCACTAGAGAGGATACACGTGGAATTAGCGGGTGGCCACCTATATCCACCTGGATCAAATATTTTCTAAACCATCATCTCTTCCTTGACTTATTCACTAAGTCCTATAATCATATTAATCACTTCATCAACTCTGAGGAAGTATTATCCTATGCTTTCATTCTCATTCATTTTCAAGATTTCAAGCCTCATTTTGAAACTATGAAGTTTCTCTTGCTTGACTTTTTCATATCCTTCATGACACTCGTTAAGTTATACGCACATTTCATTAGCAGAATTACAAAGAATAACTTTTATAAGTTCTGATTAAATAAGACCAACTAGAATGGCATGCTTAGCTTTACCATTGCTTAGATATTATTTTTTCTCATCTGCATCAACGGGAGGAATATTAGGGACATTGTAGTCTACTAATACTAAAGTCATAACATATGCTCTCAGGGACATACGATATGATTCCATTATTACTTTCGAAAAAACATAGTTGGTCCTATAAAATATTGGTAATATACTTGAGTAAACTTCTTGATTCTCTTTCCTAGACATAATTCCTTATAGATCTACCTTCGAGTGCTTAAACTATTGTTGAAGGAACCTAGGCTTTGATACCAATTGTTGGAATAAGGAATTGCTGAGATGGGGGGTGAATCAGTAATTAAGAAACTCTTTTTTTCTTTTTCTTACTCTGCTTATAGTCCCTTCTTATGTTCTTTAACTTGTGAGAGCAATCATTCATAAAATAATGAACCAATAATATTTGAAACACACATATTCAAATACGAATCACATGAGTAACACACATTTGACACAGTGTTTTTCACGTGGAAACTCAGGGGGGAAAATCCACCAATTTTTTGTTTGTTTTATGATATAAATTAAGAACCTACTTAATTACATATGTTTGCTTGTGATCACCCACTCATAGGAGGCAGTGACCCCCTTTGTTTAGCAAGCACCAACTTGCCAAGAGGCACCAAACTCTTTAGTATAAAGGCACCAAATTTCCTTTGGTTAGAAAGCACCAACTTTCCAAGAGGCACCAACCTACCCTTGTCATTGTTCTACTATTTCATACAATTTTCAAACCAAAAATAGAGGCATCCAGTTATACAAGTAAAATAAAAATAAATGGTTGTATGCAGATTCAACTTCTGCACTCTACTTTCTATGCTCACTTCCAGTAGACCTCCTCTTGCTACTCACAACAACCCTTCCTCTGTACTTTGGCTTCATTGTCAAAGGCTCGTCATTGATTTCTCCCTAGAAGTACACTCTCCATTCTCCACACAGCACACTCACTGCTCTTGCTGCAATATCAAACAAAGTCCCCTCAGGTGCTTCAACCTCTCTATCACTCTATGTTTCACTCACAACTCAATACTCTCACACATCTTCTCAACACCCACTTAGCTCAATGGAAGTTCTGAGTTTTTTTCTTGTGATGCACCAAGTTCAATGTTGTCTCTTTCGCCATCCACACTGCCTGAAAGTGTACTCCTGGCATGGCACTCCATTCTTCTGTTACATCACTCTTTACTAATTCTATCATTGCATTAAAAAATAAGAATGGGCTTCATTTACTTCGCCATATCACTGTGTGCCTCCCTGTGCTGAGAATTTAGTCTTAGTCCACCTGCACATTCCACTAAGACTCGCTATGCCTACTCATGGTTCATAGAGCTTGATTGTACTTTCGCGTGGATTCCCAATTCTTCATTTTTTTGTATACTACATGCATGGAATGTCAGAGATGGTTTTCTTTCAACATCAAGACAAGCCCAATATTTCTTTGACAACTTCCATTTATTCTAGCGACCAACTCCTCTACCTCATTAACTCTTCAGCTATCGACCCATACACCTTTAATTCTCTATATCATACTATATCAGAGTTTTTACACCTCCATACTTTTATTCATAAAGACATATGAAAAAATGAGTTTTGATTGTGTCCTAGATCATTCTTGTTTAGCCCCTTTTCACATTTCCACCATGGGACTAGGTGTGGTGATTGAAAGCTTAGCCTTAAGGCCCTAAGTCCTTTAGTATTCTATCGGGGGCTTTTTTTCTTTGTTAATGCTCTGTGCCTTTGTTTCTATTGGTTTCCTCTTGACCAAGCACTAACACATCGAAGCCCCTTCCATCAGCCTTTTTCAATTACAAACTATTATAAAGCGGCAACATCCTCAATCCTTCGATCATCAACTTTTGATATAACGTCATCATTACCACATGGTAATTCCTTAGTGGTGACATGTGCCACCCAAATATGGCCCATTAGGCCCGCTCAGAATACCAAAACAACATGCCACATGTCCTTATGTAATGCCACATCATACTTACATCAGCTGCCACTTGTCCCTTATCGGATCCAACTAGATGCTGCCATGTATCCTCATCGGAGCCAATCATATGATGCTATGTGTCCTTATTAGGACCAACCATATCCCACCACATGTCCTCTTAGAGGAGAGAGAGAAAGGGCTCACCCACCTTGGTTTTGTGATGAATTCCTTTGTTATATATCTTTTGGTCTTCCTAACGGATTCTAATGCAATGAAAACTTTACCCATATCCCAGCTTTTTAAAGGGTTCACACTAGGAAAGTTCTGATACGTGATTGTCAATATGTTGATATGTCGATACCTCCGATCGTCAATGTGTTGATATGCGATGCTCTAATGTTGCGATGTGCTGGTATAACCAACCTCCAATATGTGATCACTGATATGGATGATCTCCGGGGTTGCGATCATTGATATGCCTAATCTCCAAGGTTGTAATTGCCGATATGACTGGCCTCCGATCTTTCGATCTTTGATATGCCTATATTCCTTCCTACCTAAGGCTTCAAGTCCCTGAACTTTAGCAGGCCATACCTTTTGATCCAAGAGTCCATTTCTAGACTTCTACATATAATTGGAAAGGTTATTTAGATAAACTTCCAATGGGGAGGATCCAATATAGGCTTTGAGTCCTTCTGCTTCTTGAAAGGTGACTACAAACTTATCTTCCCATTGACTCTTTGGCTAGCTAAACACTAACTACCATGATGATCATTTTATGGATTCTTTAGTAAGCCCACAACTACCTTGGAGTTCCATCTAAACACCCAAACATCATGTTGACCCTTGTTTAAGATTAATGCCAACACTTACATAGACACCTATACACCATCAAATGTCCAACAAGTTCTAAATATTATACCATATGTGATATTCTAGATGACTATTTCAATTAAGAAATCATCTTTGTTAAATTAAAAATTTAATAATGTTGAGTTTAAAATTTAATAATCAATAACTATAATCGTCAAATTGGACGTATAAAGTCAAAAAATATTATGTAATATGATATGATTTTATTTGACCATGTTTAATTAAATGTAGGCCTCAATTTAACTAAAATATTGGAAAAATCCTCTATAAATACGCTTAATATCTTCGAAATATTAATACTAAATATTTTATATTAATAGTCTTTATTTATTTTACTACACCTATGGGCATTTATTTATTACTAGCAATTGTCCCAAAAGGTACAAAGAGAGGCCAATAGGTTTATTAAATTGGAATTGTTGAATTTTTCTAGAAGAGTTAATTGGCTTGTGGAAAACCTTGTTTTCTTGAACTAGATCATTGTGCAATTACTTTTCTTTGTATGTTTTGTTTATATCTATATTACAAGGAACACATTGAATGTCTTATTTCATTTCTGCTATTCTTACTAATATCCTTTCCGTGCTTGTGCTTGATCAATTTGATGAAATATTCCATTATCCTTTGGTCAAAGTCCTCACCTACATATTAGTGTACATCCCAGTAAATTCAAAGCTCGAAAGCCAACCAAAAAAAGTCAATGATAACCACCATGCACGTATTCAAATTCATAATGTAAAACTGTCAGACAGAGTTCAGACAGATTACCTCCAAGATGGGTATACTATTTGTAGCTATACCTCAAAAACTCCATTGTCAATAGTCAGAACGCTAACATCAAACGTGCCACCGCCAAGATCAAAAACAACAATATTTTTCTCTCCACCCTTCTTGTCCAAGCCAAAAGCTATTGCTGCAGCTGTGGGTTCATTGATAATATGAGCTGCATTCAATCTAGCAATAACACCAGCATCCTTCGTTGCTTGGCGTTGTGCATCAGTAAAATAAGCTGCGGAAGCCCACAAGTTAATAGTCACAATGTAGTCAACAATTGGTTACCCACAACCTCATAAAAAAAAAGGTTGAAAAGAAAGCATACCAGTGACAGTCACCACAGCATCCTTTATAGTCTTGCCTAGTCAAAATCATAGCACTGATTTCCTCAGGGCTAAATACCTTTGTCTCTCCATCTCGTACCTGAACTTGAATGTAAGGTTTCCCATCTTTGTTCACAATCTTGTATGGTACCAGTTTCATATCCTTCTGAACTTCTTTGTCGTCGAACCTATATAAAACAAATGTTTTCATTTAATTGTGCTTATCCAGTAAAAGTTTTAAATCGTTTTCTTGAAGTTTGGACAGGGCAGAAATCAAATCCTGATCTGACCCCAACTAGAATGTTGCTCGACCCCTGACTTAACATGCCAATTTAATGACTGGCACCCTTGTGGGTTCAATATCAAGGCGAGAATTGGACTTGCAATAAATATAATTGTCTAATGAATGGGAAATCAGAGATCAGAGTACTTACTTTCTCCCAATGAGTCTCTTGACATCAAAGATGGTTCGTTTGGGATTGACTGCGGCCTGGTTTTTGGCAACCTCTCCAATCAACCTCTCATTTTTCGTGAACGCCACCCATGATGGGGTAATACGGTTACCTTGGTCATTGGAAATAATCTCCACATGACCATTCTTGTAAACCCCAACACAGGAGTAAGTAGTTCCCATGTCTATACCAATCATTGTTCCCAATTTCACAGCTTCTTCCTTCGCAATTTAAGATGCAAGAAGGCATCCTGAGAAAAATTAAATTCCCCGTGAAGAGTATCAGAAAATGCCTATATGTTACCAGGGAAAGGATGCCTATATGGTCAAGTTTCTAGCATATATATTTTAACCGAATACAGGTTTATCGTGGTCAAATTTCCAGCATATATATTATTAGTAGATATTTGTTAAACCAAATAAATTATAAAACTTGGCATAAGTAGACAACACGACATGAATAACGAGGAAAGATTTAAAAAACCCAGCAATCACTCTTCTAGTAGGCCATCTACATGAAGACAATGTTGTCATATTCGACTCGATCTTATTTATACTTGGAAAAAATAAAAAGGGCTTCATGTTATAGAAGCAAAGAGATGACTCTTTCCAATTTTAATGCATTCAGACAATATCGAAAAAATGTCGATGTTGTAAAACTACAATAGCAGGAAAAACGTCTACCAAAAACATAAAATGCAGCTCAATATTCCATCAAAAGAAGCAAGAAAACTTAACAGTCAACCATGAGATCTACAAGGTGTAGCTGGTATTCATACATGCTTACAAAAACGCCTTTTCTAAAAGCTAACTTAAAACCTAGAAGACAATATTGGGATCTGAAGGATAATATTTCTACACAACAAAAGGAAGCTCAATGTGTTTGAAAACCTTTGAAAAATTTACGAATAGATCATAAAAGATCAAACAAAGCACATTTGTCTGCATGTCTTAATCTACCAAACCCTTACCCTAACGTCTCAAAAATCACTACCAGAAAGCGTAAATTTAATGAAACCTTATTTTTAGAGAAAACCAGAATGCCTTGAAAAACTCAAAATGCAGCAATAAAAAGGGGAAATGACTTTGATCGCTCAAAACAAAGAAGCATAATTTAAACCAAAATAAGGGGAAAAAATGGCTTAACTGCAACAATAAATGGCAATCTGATCAGAGTTTTTGAATAACAAGGCCAGGTTCAATGCACAACAGAAAAGAAGGCAACTCAACCGATATTTGGAAAAAGCAGTGAAAGTGCAGTGCATGCTTGCCAGATGACACTTCAAATCAACGGTTGAAAGTGTCTCACTTGATCGAAAGGAGGGTGAAAGGAGCAGGGTAAAAGTGTTGATGATTGTTGATGCATAGGAAGGCCTATCCACCTAATTATGATTTTTTTATAAGTTTGGCAAAATTATATACTTTGAATTTAATCTGTAACTTCACATTCAAGGTCTAGTGAACAAGAATGCTTTTTTTTAATAATATGTTTTAAATATATAAATATATTTATTTTTTTTAAGGCAATAAAAAAAGTTGTCAAGTCTGTCTGGAATAGTTCAAGTGGCCATGACAGTGGAATAAAGTCTTACAATAGTTCAAGTGGCGATGGCATTGGAATGAAGTCTTACAGAACTGAATATTTTTGGGTTTAAATCTTGTGGCATTCCTTATTATTAAATTTTAAAATATTCTGAAATTTATAATTAGCATAAGTTCATCATACTTGGCACTTAGTAAAATTTGATGTTTTTTTTTCCAGAGACAAAAATAGAAATTGGAATAAAATTTTGATAAAATCTGATAAAAATATTTGTAAATACTTAATACTCCTCTAAAACTTCCTCATTTGAGTATCCCAGAAATTATTGATGATGTTAAATATCATTAAAAAAAATTATTTAAACATTCCACCATCGAATTTCTTGAAAATCTTTTCACTAAAATCCAACAAAAATTATAATCATAACGAAATTATTAATAATACTAAACTCATCATTCAAAATCTATTCAAACACTCCATTAAAAAATTATTAAACATTACACCATCGAATTTCTTGAAAAAATTTTCGCTAAAATCCAGCCAGAAATTGTAATCATGGCGAAATTGTGACATCAGACTCCTTAAAAATGGCCGAACATAGATTTTACATTTAATTTGTCTTTTTCCCACAAAACATAATTTCATCTTTAATTCATTAAAAATTAAATTTATATTTTTATTGTAATCCTACCTAATACTGCCACCGATATTGATCCACTGTGCAGCGGGCCAGATCTGGGTTGGATTTTGTGAACCAACTTATAGCCATGAATAAGATTTCTCTCAACTGGCGGCATTTCTCTTGTAAACTTTAATTCTCATGGATCACGTCTACTGGTACTGGCACATCGCAATAAATAAATATTCAGTTTTCACAAACGTAGTAGTGACTGCGACAACCATACGTAATAGCCAAAACACACAACATTCAGGACAAAATCGTAACACAGAATTAAATTTATTGGTTGCTTAATGAAAAGATCGAACTGTAGATACGCAAATTCTTACAGATAGTGCAGGGCAATGATTGAACAGTGTGCCTCTGAAACAATAGCGTTAGTAGTTACATATACACCAAGAAAACCATATTAACCCCTCAAACTATCCGGGCCTTTGAAATTACGAATTACCAAGAAAATCCGCACGTGGCGCGGGTGCTTGGGGCGTCTGACAAACGATGCTAGCCCTAAAATACAGGAATTTTATAGAAACTGACTATTAAAAGAAAAATTGATGCAATCATCAAGCTCCTAGTTGTAAACATCTGATCACAACGATCTCAAATATTGGATATTACTTGATCCATATGCACAATTCAAACAATTATTTACAGCAGAATACCGGATGGATGAAAACTATTATTTTTATAAAGTCGCAGGTCCTCTCATCTCGAGTCGGTAAGATCTTTTCAGATCCAAAGCCCAGGGGGCCGACACGGAACGCCGCTTCCATAGATTGATCTTAGATGGCTGCGGGCTTGGGCAGTGGGTCGCTTAACAGAGGAGCCGAATGAGAAATTAGCACTGGCTTAGGGTTTTCCAAATTCCAATCTTCGTCTTCATCCTCAAGGTTTTCCAAAAAAAGAAGTAGAATTTAAACCAAAATGAGGGGAAAGAACAGCCTACCTGCAACGATAAATGGCAATCCGATCAGAGTTTTTGCATGACAGGGCCAAGTTCAATGCACAACAGAAAAGAAGGTAACAACTTATATTTAGAAAAAGCAGTCAAAGTGCAGTGCATGCTGGCTGGTCAGATGACACTTCAAATCAACAGTTGAAAATGTCTCACTTGATCCAACGGAGCAGGGTAAAAGTGTTGACTATTGTTGATGCATAAAAAAGCCGTAATTATATTATTAATAAGATATGCTTTCATTTCTTATTATTATTAATATGTAGTTTTTTTCATATTATATAGCAATTAATTTGTAATATAATAATGATCGTGTAGTTTAATTAATATGTGAAATGATAGGGTGTTTTAGGGTTGAATCAATTTACATATTCAATAGTGTATTTTAAAAAAAACAAAAGATCACGATCTTTGTTATAATTCTAGCCAAAAAAAAAACAAGAGATCACGATCTTTGTTAAATTCTAGCCAAAAAAAATCATTTCGTCTATTAGCTATTCTAAGTCTTATATAATTACATATACTATTTACTTAATAATTATAAATTTATAGCGTATTTATTAATTTGTATTATATAACTTTTATATACTATTTAATTTATATTATAATATAGGATTAATGTGTAGAATAAACATTTTATCATTAATTTATATCATAAATGATGTATTTACATTTTTAATGTAATAAAACAAATTTGATTTTTTTATTATTCAATATATTTATGTTGATAGGTATGTGTATTCTCGAATAAATGTTTCAGAATTTTAATTTAATTATAGATAATTACTAAGTGGATTATATGTATTTATCCTCAATCAAATATTTTAGAGTATTTCAATAATCATCACAATACAAAGGTTGAGATTTATATGGTTGCACTAGTATTATATTACTACATAAAAATTTTACAATCACATTCGTTAACCATTAATATATTATATTATTTAATTTTATTTATTTATTTTTTACTTACATTGAGAGGAAACAACAACTCAATGTATTTAGGGGATTTAAACCTTAAATCACATACATATTTTCATATAATACTTCTTGTAATACTTGTAACAACCTTGTTGAAAATTCCATGTAATAAAAGTTAAAAACAATAACCAAGGTCGATGGGAAACTTATTCCAAGCTGAATGTTGGGCAAGACATTGTAGGGGGTGTTCATTTTGGTTGTTTATGACTAAGGCTTTGGAAAAGAAAAATGACAATTTTGGCACAATTACTTATGAAAATAATGGAAATTAGGAGAAAAAGGAGGTGAAAGGTCATAGGTTGCATGTGAGGAGGAAAATGAAGGAAAATAATGGAAAATGAATAAAATAGATGCCTCATCCATAAAAAAACTTATGAGGATTAGTTGGTAACCTTTTGCTAGATTAGCTTTGAAGCTCTCTCATTCTTATCTCTCTCTCTCATACTCTTGGACACCTAGAGTTTTCTTGGAGCACTTTCGCATTGGAGAAAGAAAGACAAAGAAGGCAAGAGGAAGCAAAGATCAACCAGAGAAAGGCATGATCAAGCAACTACAACAGGATTCATTGCAGGTATCAAATTACATGTGTATTTCCTTGCTATATTTGGCATACATGGGATTACATGTGGTTCTCTTCTATCATGGCATGGGTTTTGTCAGTTGTGACAATATTTTTAATCTAGCTTTGCCATTTCTAGATAGCTTTAATGAGATGGGTTCTCATGTTCGGTTAATGTGGGATGACCAGACTAGATTCGAATCTGAGTGGTCTGAATTGACAAACATAGGGTCTAGTGGTCCCTGAACTAGACTGTGGATCACGAAGCCACTAGCCTAGTAAGCCCTGAACCGAATTGTGGCTTGTGGTAAAGCCAGATTGTGTGCCTCGATGGGCCTAGGAATCCTTCTCGGTGAATGGCGAGATATATGGTAAAGCCAAGAGGTGGATTTTCTCTCTGTTGGGTCTAGTGGTCCTGGGATGGGATGCACGGTAAATCCTAGAGAGTATGTGTTGGTGTAGGGCCTAGTGATCCCTGGATCGAATTATGGATTGTGGTAAAGCCTAAGAGACTAGGAGGTACTCAAATTCCTCATGATGTAGGCATAGAACTCTGGTGGCATCCATGTTGTTGGTTTTTTTGGTGTGTTCTATGAGTCCCACATTCATGCTTGAAATATGGCATGGGGGTGATTGACTGAAGAGAGACTTGTCTCAGCCATTCTACAGTCGGATGGAATGTGGTAGTCCCATATCTAGTTGATTCATTGCATTCATTAATGATAAATACATTCCCTCGATTTTCAAGTGTAAATTTACTGATGTATATGAGGATTTTGATGGTTGGTATGTTTATGATATTTTTGTTCCTATTATGTTGGTTATATGTATGTTTTATGATAAGAGCTATGTATGGATCTTAACATGTTTTTACTTGTATATGAATGGATAATGTGTCTATGACCTAATAGATTATAATACAACAAATTACATGAGGAAACAATGGTTCATAGGGATTCTCAGATAAGTATGAGATCCCTAAACTTAATTCTATTGTTTACTCCTATAGGTTACATGTTGATGACATGTTTGACGAAATTCTTGTCATGGCTAGTAGGGGTCTGGTTATGGTCTTATCCATCTTATTTCTTTTGTATCATTATTTCCCTATAATGATAGAGGTCTTTAACTATCTATGAGCAGTAGAGGTATTGCAGAGAGAGCGGGATAACTTTTGAGCTTATTCTTTTTGCAATATTGGTTTTATTTCCACTTGTATGATAATACAAAGATGGGGTTTTATGCTGGTGCTTTCCCCTATATATTTCTTTTGTGTTATGTGTGATTGATTCCTTCTTATCAGTTATATGTGTTCTTATTGATGTTGCTCATGTTCAATTAAGCTTATGCTAAATTGTTTGTAGAAGTAGATCAAGTATTTTGCTTTAGTATATTGCATTATCAGGCAATCTACAGGTGGGAATTTCTACATGGTATCAGTGCTAACTGATTTGTAGAAAAAACGTCTACATGGTACCAGAGCACAAGTGATCAAGGAAGAACAGTATACAAGAAGGGAGAAGTTGAATTTTGTGATTCCTGAATATATAAATTGAGTTCTTATCACATCTCTATTTCACCTATGGCGTTCTATGGTTTGAGACTTGAATATGCCCTTGATGGCAGTTCAAATTATATAGCCTGGAAGGATCACATAGAAGTAGTACTAGAGGATAACGGTCTAAAGGACTTCATTGATCAAGAACTCCTCAAGCCAACTGGTGCTGCTGAGTTGGTTGAATGGAAGAAATGTGTGGCTAGAGCAAGGAGAATCCTTCTAGAGGGAGTTCGAGATCACATAGTCTCGAGTGTCCATGGGAAGGATACACCGTTTTCAATGTGGAAAACATTGAAAGATCTATATCAGAATAACAGTGATCAGAGGAAGTTGGCACTGAAGGACAAACTTTGAAAGATCAAGTGTGAAAAGGGCAGCACAATCTCTATGTATCTAAACAAGATCACCACATGCAGGGATGAGCTTGGAAGTGTAGGGGTCATGAAAGCTGATGATGACATGGTGAGTCTTGCACTCCTCGGTCTTCCTAAGAGCTGGCATAGCTACTAGGACTCGGTTAATGGAAGAGAGAAACTGCCAGATTGGGAATGACTTTGGTCGGATTTGATGTAGGAGGAGATAAGAAGAAGCACCAGAGATGGTTCTTCATCCATGGAGGATGAAGAAAATTGTGCCTTAGTGAGTAAGGAAAAGAAGGGAAAGGAGAAGGTTTCTCTTTCCGAATCCAGTTCTTCCTATGGTGGGAATAAGTTTGATAAATCGAAAGTGCGATGCTTTCATTGTCATGAGGTGGGCCATTTTGCTACAAATATTCCACAGAGGAAATCCAAGAAGGGATCCAAGGAAGGATCTAAAGGTGAGGCACTTGCTTCACAGTTCGAGTTGGATTTCACACTCTTTGCATGCATGGTTTCATCCATGGTGGGAAGTGGTTGGTTTCTTGATAGTGGAGCTTCTTTCCACATGACCGGCGACAAGATTTTGTTCAATGCATTGGAGGAGAAAGATCTCCAAATACTCATAGAGATGGGTAATGATGAAAAGTACAATGTCTCAGGTGTAGGCACAATTATTTTTCAGAGGGAGCATGGAGCTCACCTTAGCTTGACTGATGTCAAGTATGTACCAGGACTGAAGAGAAACTTGGTGTCGATCGCGATGCTGGAAGACATAGGCTATGATGTAGTCTTCAAAAAGGGAAAGATTTTCCTTAGACACATCATCACTAGACAGGTGAAGCAGATTTGTTCACAGGTCAAGAACCTATATGCTCTTGGGGTTTAAGATGCATGCAAAGCCTTGAGCAGCAAAGCAACTAATGGAGACTTGGTGGTTGAGAGGGAGAGTATATTACCTCTCAACATGAGCACCAAAAGAAGTCTTAGATGATTGTGGAGGAGCCATGATCAGTGCAGTAGCTTCAGGAGGTTGTGGAGCAGCCACAATAGGGGAAGCTGAGAGGATATCGAGTAGAGACATCTACTCATGTAGAGACCTCTAGTAGGGGGAAACTTTGAGCCAGGTGGGCTAAGGGATCACATGCAACCATACCCCTATATAGGTGGTGGGGTGATGTGGAGTGATCGTCCCAAGGAGGAGGGGTAGGATCCTTGAGGTACCCAACCTATTTGATTTGACTTTTCTATAGGAGCCCGAATGAGGAGTAGCAGGACTAACTGATGGATAGAGACAAATGTGGATGAAGAGGCATAGAGAGATATAGTGTAGGAGTCCCAAGACTCTGTAGAGCTAACAGGCTACAGCAATGCGAGAGGCACAGGAGTGTTGCACCAGTACAGGATGGCACAAAGAGGTGTGTAATGGTGCGAGATGCATGGAGTGCTACAGTAGCTTAGAGGTTAGAGAGGGAGCACTTGCCAGCAGCAGGTAGAGATTCAACATTAGACTATGTTTCTAGCCCAACAGAGAGGTCAGTGAGGATTTTTTTTTGTTCTAAGAGTTGTTGGAGCAACCACACTTGGTAGAAGTGTTGCATTCAGAACATTCTGAAGATATAGGATTGGGTTCAAGAGGAATCCTTTCTTGTTGAGAGGGAGTGTTAAAAATGGCAACAAGAAATGCTAAAAATAGAAGTGCTAAAAATAGCAGTTTGGGTACCATTGCTGGATTGGGAAACAGGGAATGAAAAATGGAAGTGCTAAAAATAGCATTCTATTTTTAGCAGTTCAGGATGGATTCCTATATTAGTCAATTCTTGGACTAAAAATACGAAGTCAAATTCGAATTTGAACTTAACAACTGTTTGAAAATAAATTAATTAATTCACCATGAGTTAATTAGTTGTGAAAAATCAAACATGAAGTCTATGTGACGACATGCAATAGTTTCTCTATTAATTGAGGAATTTATCCATCATTTAAAGAGATAAGGATGAGTTCTATATTGATTAGTATCTAGTTGGCTCAGTTAATTGAGTCAAGTCCAAATATATTTGATTTAAACAATTTGTTTAAATTAAGTAAGTTTAGTTAGTTAATGCATGCTAGCATATAACTGCTGTTCTTTAGATAACTGAATACTCTCTCATGAATAACTCATGCATGCCAGTTCAGACAGAGACCCAGTTGAGATCAGAGAAGGGACAGTGTACTATTAGTTGGATGAATATTTTTCCTATAAAGGAAGCTCATCCATGATGAGGATTTATCTCCTTCAGGACTGTGAAGTTGGATCATAGGTTAGTGAGTGTGTGAAGAGGCCAATTCACACAAGTGGCTACACTGGACCCCAATCAAAATTGTGCAAAGAAATAGGAGGCTTGGAGGGTAGATCTGAGGTTAGATAGAGGCCTTCGACTGTCTATGAGCAACAAAGGTATTACAAAGAGAGCGAGATAGCTTTTGAGCTGATTCTTTTTGCAATACTAGTTATATTTCCACTTGTATGATAATACAGAGATGGGGTTTTAGGCTGGTACTTTCTCCTAGATATTTCTTTTGTGTTATGTGTGATTGATTCCTTCTTATCAGTTATATGTGTTCTTATTGAGGTTGCTCATGTTCGATTAAGCTTCCACTACATTGGTTGTAGAATTAGATCTAAGAATTTTGCTTTAGTCTATTGCATTATCAGGTGATCTACAGGTGGGAATTTCTACATGGTATTATCGGAGCTAACTGATTTGTAGAAAAAATTATACAAGACAGTACCATGATGGTAATTTTAACTATACTCCTAACTAAGATTAATAAGGTTGAAATATGTGCCATTATTATATTCCAAACTATGATATTATAAGGTTCTGAAGTACCTTCAATGAACCATAGAAATCACTAAAAATGTGCCATAGGCATGACCAAGCTTGAGTGCCATGATAATCCTCTCAGAGATCCTAACTTATCTTGTTAATAAAAGACATATCACTATAGTATATGGTATTACAGACTTCACATATTCTAATCACTTGTTTTTACATTCGCATAGGTTGCCCATACCATAAACCATGATGGTTAATATGCTACACATCAACAACTGTCCTTGAAGGGTTCTTAAAGGATTTCTTTATAACTGCACACAATTTGTAGATAATTGACATATTCCTCTAATGTATTTTCATTTTTCAAGTATTTGACACTAACCTTTGGTATATCATCATATTATGATGCAAACCTTCACAAATATTCTCTTATAATGCTAAGAGATTATCTAGAATACTTCAAACAAGATTGTAATGATGATGCATAGCTCTCATTCCAATGTTTCTAGAATTCATCGATCTTTAAACTTAGTTCTCACATTATAGTATGTTATGCATGGAAACCTTTATCAAGATATGAACCAAGCAATGTGTCAACTTGAAAGCTCTTCAATGTTGTCAGCTCTGTATTTCCAATGCCACTTAAGGTTTATGAAAGAGGGTATTAACCAATCATATTTGAGAAAATTTACTTTAAAAGACATATGCTTGAATCATACACTTTAAATTATGCCTTCTTCCACATTGAGAGATATAGTCTTCAATACCATTCGAACAAAAATTACTATTAGCAATACATACTTTATATATTTCAATGATTAGACATATTTACCAATAGTTCTTACCCACCATAATTCGTGGAATTATTTGGTAAATTACATATATTTACTAAGAATTATTGCCCACCATAATTTATGGAGTTATTTGGATTCTTTATATTTCAGCCATTACGAGGAATTATTGCCCAGTAAGAAACTAAATATGTTGTACATAAAGATTGTAACAACCCCAAAAATTTAACATTTCGTTGATACCTTTTTCCACCAAAGCTCTGATACCATGTTAATTTTTATGGTATGTCCTATGTTTGCAACAATTACTTCGATGTCTTATCATAATTTATAGTACTTGTTAATAGAAAATGAACAATAAGTAGAAGAAGATATGAGATGATTTGATTAAAATTGAGGTTCCCAATTGTATACATAGGTAGGTACCCATTTGAATGGTCGTGTCCTTCAATACTAATTATTAGTGAATTATTCAATATATATATATATATATATAGATATATATAATGTTATTTTAGTTTATTTTATTATTATTATTGTTGTTATTTTTTTTCCAAAGAAAAAATCGAACTTCTTATTAAGGCAATAAAATGTTACATAGTATATGAATTTAAGCTTTCAGTGAACTATATTTTTTTCATCAAAACATGGAGTTGTTCTAAGATGGTAAGTAAAAAACCTCTTACTCTTCCATCCCAATGTGCAGATGAAATCACTAAGCCAGGTCTCGGGCCTCCTCATAAAGGAAAATAACCCAATCAAGAGTATGGTCAATATTCTGTCATCACTATATTTAAAGCAAGAACCCAAAAATAGTTGAAATTGTCTCAATGTGAAAGAAGACTCTGTACCAATTCTCGAGCCTCCTCATAGAGGAAAACAACCCAAAAAAGAGTATGGTCAATAGCCAGTCATCAAAAACATAACAACCCAATATCATTTTCTATTTTCAATTTCCGTTTTTACATAGAAATAGAGTTTGTGTTTCAAAAATGAAAAACATATTAACAAAAAGGAAATAAAACAAAATAAAAGTTGGATAAGACTTTCTTTCTGTCTTAAGATGCACCAAAAGAACATTCTTGCTTTCGCTGGGCATTTCAGCTTCCAAATTTGATTCACCCACCATTCTGGATTCCACCATCCCCTTTTTCACATAAGGAATTTGTAGCCATATTTTGGGGAATAAATGCATGAGTGAGCATATGCCCACACTAGCCAGTCTAGTTGATTTCTAAGCCTGACTTTAGATCTTAACAGTTCCTTGGTGTAGTGATGTCACTCCTCCATCCATTGTTGATCAAGTTTGAGGTCTGTCCCACATAACCATGCTTCACCCCATATAGTGGAGTGGCCAACCTTTTCAATCTGGTTTAGATGGCTTCTACCTCTTGATTCGAGCTTATTAATAATACCTGGGGATAGTGAATATCCTTCGTTGCATCCCACCCATGGATCCTTCCCTTTTATTACTCTATCTCTGTTCCCTATCTTCTAGGAGAGTCCTTGGTCTATTATGTTGATAGTGTCTAAAGTTGCTTTCCATATCACTGAAGAATTTCCATTCTTCTTGTTTGGATTCTAGATCCACTCATCCATTGGAGTGGGATCGATGTACTTTCATTTGACCACTATGGTCCATATATTTTCCATCTTTAGTAGCATCCATCCCAATTTTTCTACTAAAGATAGGCCGAAAGATGAAAGATCTTTTATACCCCATCCTCCCCATTCCTTTAGTCTAGCCACCTTATCCCAAGCCACCCAAGGCAAGACCAAGTCCTCCTTAGAGCCATCCCATAGGAATTTGATGCACACTCGTCTTACCCTTTCCAAGATTCCTTTTGGAACCTAGGTAAGCACTGCCCAATATACATTTCCATTAATACAGATTTTATGAGTACTAATCTACCTTCTCTAGATAGCCATTTGAAGCTCTAATGGTTGATCCTGGATTCGATTTTTGCCTCCATCCAATACCAATCTTGTTTCCTATATGAGTGTAGCTTTATAAAGAAACCAAGATATTTGAAGATGTTTGCCATATATATATATATATATATATATATATATAGAGAGAGAGAGAGAGAGAGAGAGAGAGAGAGAGAGATATTAACTGCCACTTCTACTCCTTGTATGTCTCCTCTTCTCCTTGCTTCCAGTAATAATTGACTAAGTCCTTTTGCTGCTAGGAGCAAGAGGAGAGTGGATAGTGAACATCTTTGTCTCAATCCTCTTTTACTCTAGAAAAAAGTGGATGCCACTCCATTGATTAGGATAGCAAAACTAACATTGTTCAAACAACCCATAATCTAGTTTATAAAGCCCACTTGAAATCCCAGGTGAGTCAACTCATTTGGAGATACATCCAACTAATACGATCATAGGCTTTTGAGAGGTCGATTTTCACTACTGCACCTTTGCTTTTACTTTTTTTGATGTTGTCGATGGTTTCCTAAACCAATCCTACTACTTCATGTATTTGTCTTCCATCCAATAATCCAAATTGTTCTTTTGAAATATTCTATGATAGGATCGGTTTCAATCTAACAGCTATAACTTTTGCAATTATTTTGTAGACACAGTTGAACAGAGATATTGGCATGAAGTCCTCAAAAGAAGAGGGTCCTCCTTTTGAGGGATTAGGGCTATGAAAGTGGCATTGAAAGGTTTATAAATCGACCCTTTGCTCTTGGATTCTTCAACGACTTCAGTCAAATCATTCCCTATTATCTCATAAAAGTGTTGAAAGAGATCCACTGTCCAGATATCCGGGCCAGGGCTCTTATCCTTCGGCATAGATTTTATGATTCCTTCAACCTCCCCTCTAGTGACTTCCCCCATGAGCTCTTCAGTTTCCTCTTCTCCCACCTACCTAGGGAAGAATTGTTCTATCCTAACCACCTCCGCTATCGACACTTATGTGGGGGCTTTGAAAATGTTTTTGAAATGGCTTCTTCCCATTGATGGAAATTCCACAAAAGAGTTGGTTTTCCTTCCATCCTCCGATTTTAGAGACCATATGGTATTTGAGATTTTCCTTCCTTCTACATAATTTTGGAAGAATTTTGTGTTTTCATCCCCAACCCTCAGGCAAATAGCCCTTCTTTTCAGTCCCCACTGTTATTCTCTTATTAATAGAATTTTCCTGTGTTGAGTCTCCAACATCTTGATCCTATCTCTTTCATCTAATGTTTCATATCCATGTTCTTCTATACATTCAATTTTATCATGTTCCATCCCAATTCGCTTTAATGCTTCTTCTTCTTTTGATTTCTTCTCTCTATCCCATTCAACAGGTGCCTTATTTAATTGTTTTAGATTTTCCATAAATAAGAAAGCTTTTCCTCCAGTTTTGTTTGGGTCCGTTGGTCTCCAAGTTTTTTTGAAGAGAGTGTTATAAGAGTCCTCCAAAAGGCAGGCTGGATTGAATTTGAAAGGTACAACCAGCTTTCTATGAGGCCCTTTCATTTCAAGAAACACAGGTAAGTGGTCGGAGTCGGCTCCCTATCCTACCCAAGGTCTAAACAATGGAATCTTAACCACTACCTCTTATATCAATAGAAACCTATCCAACCCCTTGGCCACCCGATCTTCCCCTGTTCCCCTATTCCTCCAGTTAGGTCTAGGTTTCAACAGGTTGATGTCCATCAACTTTTCTTCTCTAATTTTATTTGAGAAGAAATTAGAGAGAGGGTCAACATGTACCGATGGTCCCCAGGTTTTAGAAATTCCCAAAGGAAAATTTAATTCGCCCTTGATCACCATATTCAGACTATCCATGAAAGACTTAGAGAAAAGGTTATTCCAAAAAGGGACTCTATCCTAGAAAGGTCCATAGATATTAAGGATCAACAAATTTGTGCATAGATCCAAGGAATAGACTTTTACTCCTAAGGCCCGGTCCAACGCCCAAGAATTTGTAACCTTAAGTCTACCTTCCTTCACTCCCAATGCAAACCCCCTTGATTGACCCTTTGCATCCAATGCCTAGAAATGCCATCCAAGAAGAATTTTCGACAATGCTTTTGTTACCTCTACTCCAGCACCCAACATTTCTTGTAAGAGCAGAATATCATGGTTGTAATTATTGATCAAAGCTTTTAAAGCCAGTTTTTAGGCACATTGGCTAAACCTCTACAGTTTGAGGACAAAATGATCATTGAAGAAACAGAACGCGATGGGGGGGGGCGGGGGGGGTTCTATGCTGCTCTAAGAACCCCTTAAATGGATAATTGTTTACCATATCCAACGTCTATTTTGGATCTCTATTGAGGCTTGGATAGATTTGATTTCCTCCCTCTAGTCTTTTGAGCCCCCTTTTTATATGGCTACATGCCTAAACCACCCTCTGCCTCCCAAGGACGAGGTTTTTTTTCACGGGGTTGAAAATTGTAATGAGGGTTTACTGAAAGGCTTTCTGCTAATCCATTGGCTTCTTCACCCATCCTGGGCATTTCGTTTAGATGTAATTTGGGAATTGAAGTGATTACATTATCCAATTGATGACATATAGTGTTAATATGAGAATTAACATAGTTCTTTGGCTTGGAAGGAGGACTAGGCTCTAATACTGAAATAATCAAATATTGAATAGGAGAAAGGGTGGAAGGGTTAGGTTCTAGAACCATACCCTTAGTCTGATGAGCAAGGCTCCTTCCATCCACTTTTGTTGGATCTGGTTTGTTCTCCCTCTCTTGTTGTTGATGCATGATGATAGGATGTTCTTCCTCCTATACTTCCATGTTCTCCGCTAGGTCCTTGTGAGTCCTAGCAACTTCCATATGATTCTCCCCTGAGACTGGAGTCATCTCCCGAAGCTCCAATGCCTTCCCAGAACCCATTCCACAATTTCAATCTTCTCTAATTTTATCATAAACCATGCTTTTGGCAAAGATGAGACCACAAAAGACTTATCTAGCACCTCCTGCCAGTTTTTCGATGTCCATTCTTGGATATAGTTAGTTGAGTATTTCTTCCCTCTTGCCTAGCCAACAAAGGGTTATTTCTGAGACCTCTATGGCCTCGTCAATTTGTACATCCATCCCAAGGACCAAATTTGCGACTTTCTCTATCCTCTTTATTATCTTATGCTTTTTCCTCTTTTCCCAAGCCTGTCGATGTCGAACCCCTCCCCCCATGTCCTGTGTGGTTTCCTCTACATTGACTACTGCTTCTGGGAGCGTTCTAGAATGCCCTTCCTTCCTGAAAATTCTGAGTCCTTCAAATAACCTTCCTTCCTCTTGGGTTATCGCCCCAACCCTTAGAAAGGTCTCCCTTTCTCCTGTTTTCTCTTCCGCTTTTGAGTAGACTTCCATTCCTTCCTCAGTCCTTTATTCTTCTCCTCCACCTACCTTCCCAACCACCTCCTTCCCTACTTCAACTACCTTCCAGACTCCTTTATGTTCCTTTCGTTGTCCTAGCAGCCTTGTTATACCCACCCCGACATGTGAGTCATGCCAAGAAAATTCTCTGCTTCCCACATTTAGAGGGATTTTTTGTGAATGGGTATTGTTCACCCAAAGCCCTTTCCCTCCCTCTACCGGCTCCAAATATTCCACTAGGAAAGAACACAGGCCTTACTGGCCCTTAAACCCATAGCTAATGACTGTGTCCTCTAAACCCCCGAAGTAAAATTCTTTTGGCGAGCGAGGTAAAATATTACTTACCTAAAAACCAACATTTCCTGCCACACAGTGCTTCGAAGGTGAATATGTCTACCTCCCTTACAACTCCTGCCCCTCCCAGTTCTCCAAATAGGTCAAGTGTATGATTTCCTCTAGAAGTTAGGGATTTACTCTATTTCCAAACTGCACCTAAGCCACCTTTCTTCCTTTCTAGCTATCTAGTTGGACGAATATACCTCTATATGTTTTGATCTATTACCTGCAGCCCCCATACTGATAGAATTTTCTTAGGTTCAGAGTCTCGATCAACCACTTCACCCTGTTTGACCATCTTCCACCCTACATATTGTTGTTAACAGGTTACCATAGAAATCGGCTGCCTAAGCTTCAACCACGGGTGTGTGTTGAAGGATGGAGACGACAACGCAGCCTAATACCAAAATAAACTATGTTACACTGTTCACCATCCTCTGGTATCCCCTAAGTCCCTTTGGCATGGTTCCTTAGACATAAGACTCTGTGCATGGCGGCCTCCACCTGCCTCCATGTTCCTAACAAGAAAGTACCTCCCTACAATAGTTGTGGCCACCTGTACCTCCCTTATTGTCAATGTCTTGGCCCTGTAAAGCCACCCACCATAGTTAGGGTTCCCACCTGGTTTGTGAAAGCCCCCATTATTATTGTTATTATTATAAATAAACTTTAAAAATTTTATTAATATTTTAATTTCCATTTTATAATGTTTTAGTAATCTAGAAGTATAACTTAGCGACGAGCGTGTAATTCCTTTCAAATAAATAATAATAATACTGCTTAAATAAATTAATTAAATTAATTAAATGAAGAAAAAATTTAATTTTTCTATATTTGTATATAAATATAAATTATGAATATCAATGTTTATTTAGTTTTAAATTTGAAAAATATTGTATAAAATATTTTAATAACAAAGAAATATCATCACAATATTCAACTCTCTCTCTCTCTCTCTTTTCTCTCTTCTCTAGATAATATATATATATTATATATATATCTAATATTATTATATTATATAAATATATATTATATATATATATATATATATTAATAAATTATATAAATAATTGAAAAAATTATTTCTTACTATCAAAATATTTCAAGTAGTCTTACTATTCTACATTTAAGTTTTGAAGTAATATGTTTGTGAATTCCACAAATACTTGTTGGAAATTGGTAAGCCTATAGTGTAGTCTACACAATCTCCAATTTTCTGAAGGAAATTTCAAAGCATTGACTTTACTTATACATTCGAACATATAAAGTTAAATATTATAATATATATATTATATTATAATATATATATATATATATATTATATATATATATAATAATATATTATATATATATATATATTATAATTTTAAACATTGAGATGAGAGATTAAATCTCTCAAAGTGCAAACTTTTTTTCCAATATTACACTCCATAACTTAAGATATTTTATTCCTTTTTGCATTTTGTAGATTCATGCTTAAGATAAATTTATATGACATTGTGATATGACATATGACAACTTTTATGACATTATGAATGACATATGACATTGTGATGTGTTGATAGAAAACACAACTAATGGTAAACCTATATTTAAAATAAAATTAAATTCATGAAGAGATTCACTTTTTAATAAAATTAACAAATATTAAAAGAAAGAAGGGGACGAGAAAGCAAATAACTACCAAGCCTTCATTCACTCTCACTCACTCTGGTAGCAAGGCCAAGTAGGTGGAAGAATATTTTCTCTAGACCCAACCACAACTCCCGCATTTTCATCTTTCAAGGAAAATATCTATCAATCACATGCATTCACACAAATACCAAATTTTACCTAACTACATTCTCTATGATGCAATCTAATATTATTCACCACCTAAGTGTTTCCACCCATAGAAAAATGTTGTCCTTTTAACACCTCTAATTTAGCAATCACGTTCATCCAAACACTTCATAAGATATTATACCATTTGATTACAACTAATGACAACTCTTCCTTTTTCACAAACATTAGCTTCTTCTCATCCTCCTTTGGTTGTACCACCATGGGAGAAACCTTATATGAAAATAACATTTCTACTATGAATTTTTTTCCAACCATAAGATCTTAAAGCTTGTACCCTCTCACACCAACACCATATCAAATGAAGATACATTTCACTTTATTAGTATCCAACTTAGGTTTCTTCTCCTTATGCACATGGGCATATGCCTCACACCCAAAAACAAAAATATGTTTGACATAGGTATTATTTCCCATGTTATCCACAAGAGTTTATGTGGAAGCTTGTGAATAAAGTAAAATATAGTAGCAATTGTTTCAATTCATAACTTCTTCTTTAGGCCAACTTCATTAAGCATACTCCTAGCCCTCTCCATCAACATTCTATTCATTTGTTTTACGCCTCCATTCCATTGAAAAGCGTATGGATTTATGATATGTCTTTCAATGTCATCCTTCTTTGATCTTTGGACAAATGGCTAAATCCTCATTAGTATATTAATAATATTTTCATCTAACCTCTTATAACAATAAGGAATCCACGACTTCATCAAACGCTAATATATTTATAATGCTTCCAATGGTCATTACCAAGTTCTCCCATGAATCTATTAAAGAACACAAAAAAGTCATACAACAATCCTCCTTATCCATTTTCACCCCAACTAAGATCAACAAGGTTCAAAAAGTATTAAGTGCATTCAAGTGCTTAGCTATATAATCACCATCACCCATCCTCAAGGAATACATTTTTTTCATACAAAACATTTATTAACTAGTGATTTATCTTCATTCAACTTCTTCTAAAGAGTTGTTGCAAGTTTTTCTTCTGAAATATTCAATAATATTGAATTGGTCAACCTAATCCTAACAAGATTTCTTGCCTTTCTCTAAAACACCACCAACTCTTTATTTTTCATGCTAATGGGATGGGGTTTTAATATTCCAACCCATAAATCTCTATCTACAAGAAGGTCTTGCACCTTGAGTTTCCATCGCTCAAAGTTAATGCCATTATATTCTTTTATTTTTGTTTTAGATGTGAGTGTCATTTTCCTTTCATGCATTAGGAGAATTTTTCCATCTAAAATGGGTGTCCTAAGGAAAATAATAAAATAATAGTTAAAATATTGTTTGCATGGGGTAGCTCAATTAGCAAGGCTGTGGAAATGAAGTCTCACGGAACGGAAATCTTGGATTCAAATCTTGTGTTATCCCCTCGATCTGGGTGAGAAGTTGGACATGATGAAAATGTAGTCCTACCATGCTCACAAAAAAATAATAGTTAAAATAATAAAGTAAGACTAATCTCAAGAGTAAGCACCCGTTGGATGTAGAATTAGATTCCACAAACAACGAGTACCCACTCTTCATAATTTTGAGTGGATATACATTGAAA
>APFE031452096.1:0-36132 GCA_000404065.3 Pinus taeda | reverse complement strand
ATCATTTCGAACATGATTTTTGTGTGTATTTTCAATGTTGTTTTATGTGGATCTACTCAAAAGTATGAATAATGGGTACCCATTGGATGTGGAATTTAATTCTTCATTGAACAGGTGTCTACTCTTGAAATTTGAGTGGACCTACAAGGATATAAGTTGATAATACAATTAAAAAAAATAGTTTTCTTATTTTCGTTCCGAAATATTTTCCCTTGGTAATGACATCACCAAATTGAATCTCACTGGTTCTTTTAAAATTATTTTTTTAGTACATTTTCCCTTTAGAAGTTTCCTTTTTACCTCAAAATTCCCCTAATGAGACTTCTTTCTACACAAGCTCTCACATCGGTAAAAATTAGATCAAAATACCTTGTCCCTAACAACTTGGATTTGAGGTGATCTAAGTAATGAAATATGCTTCGTGCATTAATCCATAAGGGAAAAATGTGTAAAAAGTTAAAATTGAAATAGTTTTAGACATATGAAATGAAAAATGAACCAACAACAACAAGATATCATGGGTAAAATACTTTCCGAGGGAAAACCCCATAATCTAAAGCAAAGACAATGGATTATTCAACAACTAATGGTTACAATAAAGAGTTTCTACATGCTCTCTACAAGAGTGTTCAATAATGAATTTTGGCAACATAACAATAAGGTAAAGAAATAATCTCACAGTCCTTAAAATAAGACATAGTACAACCATAAAAAAAAAGTATCATTTACTATTTCTGCATATTGAAAGGGTATTCTCTATCACTACTCATTACAATTTTTGTTTGCATTTGCACTAAAATAATCATTCAATGTTGTAGCGCTAATTTTTCTTTTTCAATAGAATTGAAATATTCTCCGTAATAATGCTAAATTATTTGCTGCAACATAGTTAAAATTCCCTAAATAGTGTTATAGACATTTTTTGCATAGCACTATAAATACTTAACAACACTACAATTGTTTTTATTAGCACTTCAATTGTTCTCAATAACATTGTAAATTTCTTAGTAAGATCACAATTGTTCTTAGAAACACTTTAAAAAGGTTCTTAGTAACACTATAAAAACAATTATATTAGCATTGTAAGGTGTATGAGACACATGGTAAGGATGAAATTTCTAAATTTCTTCAGCACCTCAACAGTATCCCTAATGACATCCAATTCACCATGGAAACTTAGGAAGACCGTTGCATCCCCTTCTTGGATGACCTTATCATTAGAAAGCTTGATGGAGATATGGATCATATGGTTTACCAAAAGAAAACTCATACATAAAACTACTTGCATGCTGACTCTCACCATCATCTCTCTCAAAAGATTGGTGTCATTAGAACCTTAGCCTCTAGAGCCTTCAAGATATCAAGTGTTGAACATCAAGATAAATAAATATACCAGTTGATTAAAGTCTTTAGCGGTCTTGGTTATAACAAGAAGGATATTTAAGATGCCCTTCAAAAATCTCTTATAAATGATGACAATTTTCCTCAAAACACCAACAAGAAAACCCTAGGTAAGACTACATATCTTCCTTACCTTAAAGGTACCATTGACAAAATTGCAAAATTCCTGAAGAAAAAAGAAATCAAAACTTGTTTTAGACCTCACACTACCTTCATAAAAATGATGAAATACGTGAAAGATGAGATATACCACTTCCAATACAAATTTGTTTACATGATAGAATGCTCATGTGGGAAATTCTATATTGGAGAGACCGGGAACTCCCTTAAAGAAAGGATCAAGGAACACAATGCTAATATCAAGCATGAGAGGATTAGGAACTCTGCTACTACTGAGCATGCCATGAAAACAAAAAATCATGTAAACTTAGAAAATACCAAAATCCTTGCTATAGAAGACCATTATTATAGACTTTGATTAAGAGAAGCCTTGGAGATCATAAAACACCACAACAATGTCGATATGGATAATGGTTTGGAAATCGATAAAAAATTGGTGGCCCCTTCTAACAAAAGATAATTGAGATATATTTCCCTCACTCATAGTTCTATCACATTCTATTCCCCTCCCCTCTACTTCGCTTTTCTTTTCCTTTCTTGGCTCTTTCTTCTCTATTTGTTATATCTCTTTTTTTACTTTCTTTTCCCTCTTTCTCTATATTAGGAACTCAATTATTTCTTAGCATGCCATGAAAACAAAGCATCATGTAAACTTAGAAAATACCAAAATCCTTGCTATAGAAGACCATTATTATAGACTTTAATTAAGAGAAGCCCTGGAGATCAAAAAACACCCCAACAATGTCAATATGGATAATGGTTTGGAAATCAATAAAAAAAATGTGGCCCCTTCTAACAAAAGATAATTAAGATATATTTCCCTCACTCATAGTTCTATCACATTTATTCCTCTCCCCTTTACTTCACTTTTCTTTTCCTTTTTTGGCTCTTTCTTCTCTATGTGTTATATCTCTTTTTTTACCTTCTCTTTCTTTCTTTCTCTCTACCTTTCCCTCTCAATTATTATCCTTTCTTCCATTAATTTCTTTGTCATATTATCCATACATATATATATAACTTTTAGAGTAATAATTATATAAAGTTATATGCTACAATTAACCTATTATGTTTAGGCTATTATTTGTATATTAATTATACTATTAAACTATATATATTATTACACAAAATTAATATCATTCATTGTCCAATTATTATTAAACAATTAAATAAATATTAAACATAATATTATATTTAAACTATTACTTATATATATCATTATTTACTATTAAGCTATATACTATTATCCAATTAATATTATACATTATCCATCTTATTATTAAATATTAATCATTTTTTTTTTGGATTATTAGGGTTAGAATAAGCACAACTATTTATATATTCTTATGCTCTTCATATTATTTGTCCTCAATATTTTGCCTCCCCAATATGAATTAAGAATTGTGCCTGGATAATGTGTCATTTTTTGTTACGTGTAGACAATATCCAACTTAGTTAAGTGCCAAAGAAGCTTAAAAGCACATATAAACTCTTAATTTAATTTAAGGTTTAAAGATTAAACGGAAAAATGCTCACTAAGATGTACTTACATCTTGATCAAACTTATCAACAAAAATGTTCAATGTCATCAGATTCAATTCCCAAAACTCTTAATCTTTGCAAACCCAAAAAAAAAATAGTTGAACAAATTTTTAAAGATGGTGTTCATTTGCACGAGAGAGACATATCAATTTTCCAAACAAATTGTACTTATCAAATAACAAACAAAAAAAGGCATTTTCATATGCATAAAAATATACGCGTTCACCCCTCATCTCCTCATCTCCTTCAAGGAACATGATTTTGTTATAAATCTGATGTGTTAGAATCACATGAATCCATGTATTTGTAAAATTTATCTCTTTTCCTTTTTTATCAACTAAGAGTAGGACCTTCTATTAAACTTAGTCAAATATACATAATTTACAAGGAGCCACACCCGCTCTGTGAGAGTTCAACAGTCAGCTGGGTAGGCCAAACCACCCAATCTCCAAAACTAAGAGAACCTAAACCAAAAAACCGAGGAGAACCACCAAACAAAGCACAAGGTGCATAATGACCCTTGGAGGGAAAGTCCAAAACCCACCATGGAACCACAAGATGTCCCACCACAAGTCAAACTCAAAACTGACAAATTGACAAATTGACAAACGGACAAATGGACCCGAAGGAAGTTAAAGCATAACACTCTAATATTTTTCAGGTCTAACCAACACACACACACAATTGCCACCGTTGATCCATTGATTAAGATCCAAAGGTCATCATGGATATCAAAAGGATGAGAAACGTGAGAGTTAACCGCCTGATGAGGGCGGTTTTCTCTCTCCTCATTCTGCAACGTGTCACTCAAAGAGTGGAATCGGAGCCAAACATGGAAAAACCTGAAACCATTCAGACCCCACCCGATATACCACTTGTGGTATTGGACTGGTTGACTCGCGTAAAAACCCACCTAACCTTTTGCCACGTGCTGACCCTTCATTCCTTCCAGTAGTTAGTACTTGAACCAATCTCGTTCACCTGGATGATCTGTCAACCGCCACCTAGGCCAAATGATGAGGGATACCCCACCCTGTGGAACAGTTCAAGTCAAACTGTTCTTTATTCAATCAAAGGGAATCCTAACCTTGGAAAATCACTAAACCATGATGGGTTGGACTGTATGGAATCTTCCAACCTCTCGCTGGTCTTTAGGGTTCCTCAGATCCTCCCTATTAATCCTAGATCCATATCATGGGTAGCGTTACATAGATAGTCCTCCTACAATTTACCTTGGGGAAGCGAATCCCAAGCATACCTAGAATCCATGTCCCTATTTGTGACTCCTTCATTCGCCAACCGATCTGCTAACATATTAGCCTTCCTTTTCACATGAGCAAATCTGACAGTTTTGAGGGTTCGTAGGTGAGAATAGATGTGGTAAAAAACCTGCAAGAGCTTCTAGTGCTTCGACACTTTATCTGGAGAGGTACCATTACTAATATTCTTAGACACTCTAATAATTAATTCCGAATCTACTTCAATTATAACATTGTGTGAACCTGAATTCACCAGGATTTCCAAACATTGCTCTAATGCCATGAGCTTAGCCATGTTTTTTGTATCCTTCCCCAAGTGGCCATGGAAGATCATTTGTATTTGTCCCTGATCATCTCTTATGGCACCCACAAAGCCTGCTAATCTTGGGTTGCCCTTAGCTGCTCCATCAATATTGACTTTTAAGAAACCATAAGGAGGAAGCTTCCAGATGGTAGCACACATGTTTAGAAGTTTCACTGTCTTCATTATTCCAAAAGGATTAATAGACTGGAGCCCCAAGTGAAGTAAACTTCTCTCCTCATGAGGTAGGGGAGGATCTTTAGGAAGGGTCCTCAACAAGCTTATAACTGTGTCTTTGAGTTGCCTTAGAATTTGCTCAATTATGTGTTGGGGCCTGCGAGTTTTGTTTTTGACGATTCGGTTGTTGCATTCCTTCCACACATGCCAGATGACAAAACCTGGAACGAGAATCTAGGCTTTATTAAATATCTCATTCCCAGAGAAGTTCTCCCTCGAGTTCTTTAGAGTGTTGGATATGCTAAGACTGTCCTTGTTAGTTTGTCTAAAGATAGCAGCCACCCAGTCCCACACCTTTGAAGTGAAAGGATAGAGTTTGAGAAGGTGTTTAATTGTCTCCTCATGTGCACCACAAAGGTAACACCTGGAAGGACCAATGAAGCCTTTCTTGAGGATATTCTCCCAAGTTAAGATATTCCTTTGATGCACTAGCCAGATGAAAAGCTTTATTTTCATCCAATGTGGACTTTGCCAAATTTTCTTCCAGATCTGATCAGGATTCACAAAGTTATATCCTATGACTTCTTATTTGGACTCTTTGAGGTTAAATTTGCCTTCAGTGTTCTTTCCCCATCTTAATTGATCTGTTGAGGAAGAGACAAGAATCCTTTTGTGCTCGAGCTCCTAGGTGAGGACTTCTGCCTTGGTTTTCAGCTAGTTTTCATCACTATATCCTAGCTCCTTCCATTCCCTCCATTTTCCTTTGTTCCTTCCCTGATCCCAGAAGTCCCTTACCAAAACCATACCTTTGTTGTCTGTGTCATTTTTTAGATCTATAAATTCATCCATGTAAAGGTTGGATTTCTGTTGCCAGTTATCCTCCAAAAATCGAGCAAGATCCCCTACCCGAATTTCCCAAAAACAATGGTGCTATACAATGTTTTTATTATCCTAGGAAAGGTTCCAAATATGGGAGCCCCGAATTTGCCCTGACATTCTAATATGATCCTTTTCCTTCTAGTGCTTGGCATATTTTTGTTTCCAAATCTTAGCCCAGGGGGCATTTGGTTCCTTAATCCATCTCCACCAAAGCTTGGCTCCCGAGACTTTTCTGAGGGTCTCAGGATCATGAAGCTCCAAACCACCATGGCTCTTGGGTTTACAAAGCTTGTCCCAGGCCACTAAAGCCCACTTCTTTTTCCCTTCCCCTCTGCCCCACAGAAAGTCCCTTTGAACTCTTCTTATTAGCTGCTTAATACCTTGAGCGGCAGGAAGAGATGAAAACATAAAAATGGGAATGGCCTACAGGACCGCCTGTGTGAGCACAAGGCGTCCTGCTAGATTTAGTGATCTGCATGTCCATTTTTTGATCTTGTCCTGAAGTTTATTTAAAATGGGTTCCCATGATGCGGGAGCAACCAGCACCAAAGCAAGCAAACGCAAGCCATGGAAGAAAAACAGAATTAAAACCGATTTAAATCAAAAAAATAGATTTGAAGAGGACAAAGCAGATTTAAAGCGTGCATGCATGAATCTTTTGTAGAGAAAATCAGGAGAGGATAGGATTGATCCTTCCTAAAATTCTTATATAAATGTAATGTGATAGGATGTGATATATATTGGTTCTGTGAGGAAATTGTGAGTGAGCAAGATGTATTCGAGAGTGAGCTCATTTCTAAGGATGAAAGGCCTTAATTTGTAACTGTTTTATATAATATATATAACCGTGTTCAAGTGTTGTGTATGTTTGTGTGTATTTTATAAATAATTTAATTATCGTGTAAGCGTTATGTATGAAGAGAAAATGAGGATTAGCGTGTTGGAAATTGCTTGAAGTGATTCGGCTCTTATCGCTCATCTGTTTATGGTCCGGGGGGATTAATCCACGAGCTCATCCAAGTCTGAGTTTCAGGCTTCTTGCCACACGACAAAGTATCCGAGAGAAATTCCACTTTTGCCTTGGTACAGAGGAATGATTCCTCAGATGGCTATGGCGGGCTTTTTGCTATTCAGTGCAATATACATTGAACTATACTATATTTTTGTAATCGTGTGGGGTCACAAAATTTACACAATATACAACGTCCTCTCCATTGTTTTCATTATCCTTATTATCGTGACAACATTCATAACCATTGCATTGACATACTTCCAGCTGGCAGTCGAGGATCATGAGTGGTGGTGGAGGTCTATCTTATGTGGGGAATCAACTGGTGTCTTCATCTTTGGGTACTGCTGATATTATTATTTTGCATGAGCAGACATGAATGGTCTCATGCAAACCTCCTTTTTCTTTGGTTATATGACTTGCATCTGCTATCTCTTTTTCTTAATGCTCGGAACAGTGGGCTTCCGTGCATCTTTACTATTTTTCCGTCATATCTATCGCTCAATTAAGTGCGAACAATCCTATTCCTAGGCATAGTGAACTTCTAGACTTCATCGGACATTGTTTGGAGGTGCAGCCATATGTATGGAACGTTGTTTTAATAGATTATAAGGACGGCTCAATGTTAATAAAGGTCCCCATAAACAATGTCTATATTTTAAAACGCTTACGTGGGCCATAACCCACAGGCCCAGGTTCGATTTTTTTAATGGAATTGGGATTTTGGGCTTACCCCAAGATCTCATCCCATCAGTTTGGTATCAGAGCAGTAAAAGATTCTGTGGAAGGAGGTACAGTTCTTAGTGAAGTATGAATAGGTATGGTCTTTATATTTTGTGTAGGTAGCAGCAGAGGAAGGTGAGAAGATTGCAATAGCCTAGAGTGTTTACCAAAAGACCAAGGCCAGAGGAGAGCTTGGTGAGGTAAGAGGCAGCAAGGAGGACTTGTTGTTGCAGAGGTAGATTGCAGCTCACAAGTTAAAGATATTACGAAGACCAGGAGAAGCATATGACCAGGAGGTCATAAATTTTTTTGCCTCGGGAGTCTGATGCAGGAGCAACCAGCACCAAAGCAAGTGAACGCAAGCCATGGAAGAAAAACAGAATTAAAGCCGACTTAAAGAAGAAAAATAGATTTAAAGAGGATAAAGCAGATTTAAAGCAAATTTAAAACATGCATGCATGAAGCTTTTGTGGAGAAAATCAGGAGAGGATAGGATTTATCCTTCCTAAAATTCTTATATAAATGTAATGTGATAGGATGTGATATATATCGGTTCTGTGAGGAAATTGTGAGTGAGCAAGATGTAGTCGAGCGTGAGCTCATTTCTAAGGCTGAAAGGCCTTAATTTGTAACTGTTTTATATAATATATATAACCGTGTTCAAGTGTTGTGTATGTTTGTGTGTATTTTATAAATAAGTTAATTATCGTGTAAGTGTTATGTAAGAAGAGAAAATGAGGATTAGCGTGTTGGCAATTGCTTGAAGTGATTCGGCTCTTATCGCTCATCTGTTTATGGTCCGAGGGGATTAATCCACGAGCTCATCCAAGTCTGAGTTTCAGGCTTCTTGCCGCACGACAAAGTATTCGAGAGAAATTCCACTTTTTCCTTGGTATAGAGGAACAATTCCTCAGATGGCTATGGTGGGCTTTTTGCCATTCAGTGCAATATACATTGAACTATACTATATTTTTGCAATCGTGGGGGGTCACAAAATTTACACAATATACAACATCCTCTTCATTATTTTCATTATCCTTATTATCGTGACAACATTCATAACCATTACATTGACATACTTCCAGCTGGCAGTTGAGGATCATGAGTGGTGATGGAGGTCTGTCTTATGTGGGGAATCAACTGGTGTCTTCATCTTTGGGTACTGCTTATATTATTATTTTGCACGAGTAGACATGAATGGTCTCATGCAAACCTCCTTTTTCTTTGGTTATATGACTTGCATCTGCTATGGCTTTTTCTTAATGCTCGGAATAGTGGGCTTCCGTGCATCTTTACTGTTTGTCTGTCATATCTATCGCTCAATTAAGTGCGAATAATCCTATTCCTAGGCATAGTGAACTTCTAGACTTCATCGGACATTGTTCGGAGGTGCAGCCATATGTATGGAACGCTGTTTTAATAGATTATAAGGACAGCTCAATGTTAATAAAGGTCCCCATAAACAATGTCTATATTTTAAAACGCTTCCGTGGGCCATAACCCACAGGCCCAGGTTCGAGTTTTTTTAATGGAATTGGGATTTTGGGCTTACCCCAAGATCTCATCCCATCATCCCACACTCTCTTGCTTAGTGGTTTTTCAGTGCGAGGAATGCCAAGATATTTGGAAGGTAGTTGTTCTCTTTGAAATCCAAGAATTCTGGTAATATTTCTCTGGATAGCAATATTAGTATTAAAGAAAAAAACTTTGGACTTGTTAAGGCTTACCTCAGTGCCTGCTTCCATAGCAAAGTCATTTAAGATATTTTTGATTGCTCTGGCCTCCCTGATGGTGGGTATGCCCTGCAACATAGTATAATCTATAAATTGTTGGTGAGTGTTGGCCTCTCCATCTGCGATAAGTTTGATACCCCAAATTCTTCCTTCAGCATTTTCCATCTTAATCTCTCTACCTATCCCTTCCATCATGAGGACGAAGAGGAACGGTGAAAGTTGATATCCTTGTCTGAGCCGTCTGGAGGGAGTGAAGGTCCTTGAGGGAGCTCCATTAAGCAGTATGGAAAAATTGGTTGAGGTAACTAATGCATAGGCTTTTAGAATTGCTCTTATGTAAGCCCAACTCAATTTGTCATAGGCTTTCACGAGGTCCAACTAAATGATCATGCTAGCTTGTTTGTTGCTTTTGAGAGAAAGTACCACCCCATGAGCTTGGATGATATTGTTGAGGACTTGTCTTCCCTCCACATAGCCTATTTGTTCCTCAGAAATTAGAGAGGGTAGAAGTGGTTTGAGTCGATTGGCTATTACTTTGGAGATAATTTTATACACCACATTACATAAGGTTATGGACCTAAAACCATCCGGAGTCATGGTATTTTCCTACTCTAGAATTAGAGCTATGAAGGATGCATTTAGAGCCTTTAGTACCTTTTTTGATCTTCTTGAGTCTTCCACCACCTCGAGGATATCATAATTGACAGTATCCCAACAGGCCTTGAAAAATTCTACATTGAATCCATCTGGTCCTAGTGCTTTTCCACTCTACATTTCACTAACCACTTCACTAACCTCCTATTCCAAAACTGGCCTATTGAGATTGTGGTTGTCCTCTCTAGCAACTAGTTAAGGGATATATTGAGTGAAATGTTCAATGAACCTAGATCTGTCCTCCAGAGGCTCCTTTGCAATTTTGCAGAAGTGTTGAACAAGGACCGATTCCATATCACTTTGAGAAACTAGCTCAATGCCTTGAGAATCTTTGATCTTTGTGATCCTGTTGTGTGGCCCGTGAGCTATGGTGGTTTTGTTAAAGAATTTTGTGTTTCTTTCTCCTCTTTAATCCACTGTATTCTTGATTTCTACCTCTAGAAAATTTCTTCTTGTAAGCATCGATTCTCCCATTCTTCCTGGAGAGAGTTAGTTAATTTTTGCCTCTCTTCGGTGAAGCCATCTATGATGATGATATGATTGATCTCTTGGAGCTTCAGTTCAATTTCTCTTTTAGCTTTGAAGATAACTCCATATTCATTTTTCTTCCAAACTTTAAGACGTGATTTTATATGTTTAAGTTTCTGCTGGAGCATATGCATTTTTGAACCTTGAATATTCAACTCCTCTCTCCACCATGTATCAACGATAGTGAAATTAGGATGTGATGGCCAAGAATTTTCAAACCTGAAAGGTCTGTTTCTTAAAGTACCCATAAAGGTGGCTTCCAGCTATATAGGCCAATGATCAGATTCTCTAAAGGGCAGAATGGAGGTTGTCATGGCAAGTCCTAAGAGAAAGAGGTCCTCTGAAATCATGAATCTATCAAGTTTGGAAGCAACTTGATGGGCCCATCCCCTTTTGTTGTTCCAGGTGAAGGTTCCATTTATTGTTTCAGTATCCAGCAGCCTCATGATCCTAATGAAGTTCTGGAAGGCCATAGAGTCTCTGCAGAACTGTCTAGAGCCTCCTTTTTTTTCCAAAAGAGATCTTATCATATTGAAATCTCCTGCAACGATCCAGGGCAGAGTGGGATGTCTCTCTCTAATTTCCTCTAGGGAAGTGAAAAGATTGAACTTATCTGCTAGCTTTTTAGGTCCATAAACATTCATAATCATGTATATCCCCTTGTCCCCTACAGGTTGACATATCAACGAAAGGTAGTTCCTAGATGCTTCAGCATCCAAAATTCCCAATTTTTGTGGGTCCCACAAAGTGAGAATCCCCCCTGCCGAATGATCTTCCTTGACCTCTAAATACTCATAATTGAATAACCACTTATTATGAATATATGTTTTCTTCTCCATCGAACATTTAGTCTCTTGAATAAAAACCATGTCTGGTTTTTCTTCCTTCATTCTGTTACTAAGCTTTATTTGTTTCCTTCTATTACCTATTCCTCTAATGTTCTAGGTTGTGAAATTCATTAATAAATATTAGTAAAGGAATAACTGGTAAGATATTTCATCTTACCTGAGTTGATCAATAGTTTCCCACATTCGTTCAGCAGTTCATTCTGCCTCTTCCTTCCTCTTTTCCTGCCTGAGTTCTTTGGAGATTGTGCCTGAGGATTCTCCATCATCTTGACCCCACTTGGCTCCTGGCTTTCATGATTTCTTTTGACTCCCGCTCCCTTCTCTTGTGACCTCCAGAGAAAGAGCTGTTGTAGTTTATCATAGTCCTCTTTTAGCAGGGAGTCCACCCCTATTATTTTTCCTTGTTCCAGAAATTTCTCTAGATCTAGATTTTCCCTTTCCAGAATCTCCTATAATTCATGGTCCTCTATTCCTGCTTCACTTGGATTCATCTCCTGGTCCCTACTGATCTCTATCAGGCTTGGTAGATCATCTTTTTGCTGGTTTTCTACTGTGATACCCTCCATATCAGCTGCCCTATCCTATTCTTTTGTTACATTCTCCATGTCCTGGACTGTCTCCTTGTTCCCCTCTTCTTCCTCCAGGATCTTGAAGTTGTTTTTTCTTGTGTGTTTGTCCTCATTTTCCTTCTTGTGTGGACGCTTTCCTCCTTTTTCTTTACTCCCAAATTTGGTGAAACCCTCGTGGTCTCTCTTGACAGTGGTTTTTTTATTATCTTCCCTATTGATTGTAGGGCAGTCTCTATATAGATGCCCATGTTCATGGCATTTGCGGCATCTGAATGGTATGTGCTCATAGTCCACTATTTGCACCCATTCTTCATCATATACTTCTAAAATGATCACTTCTGCTAGGGCTCCAGATAGATCCATTTCCACACATATTCAGGCAAAGGAAGTGTATCTCCCTTTCAGAGTTGCCTCTGAGATTTTTAGAAAATGTCCCATCTTGTTGCCTATGGTTTTCAAATATTCTGGCAACCAAGAATCCAGGGGAAGGGAATATAGTCTGATCCAAACTAGTACTGAAGTGAATGTTTCATGTTCCCGGACAAAGTTCATCATCCATGGCCACATGTAGAGTCCTGCCACAGCATAGAAATAGGGCCCCCCTTCAAACACTTTGTCTTTGTCTTCCAGGCTTGCAAACACTACTATGAAAAAACCCTTAGAACCCAAATGCAAATGTATTTCCTATTTTGGCTTCCAATGGCTCCTTATTCAGACACGTAAATCCCTTTCCATCAGCCATAGCCCCATGAATTTGCATATAATTGCATGCTCCTTCATATGATCCCTATGAGCTTGGGTCGCTCAATACAACTCGAGGAATAATGTATGACTTGGGCTTGTAGACTCCCATAGTATTTCTGGAAGCCATTTTTTCTCTACTGCCTCCAATCTCCCTTTGTTTTCTCATTTCCTGTTGATCCCCTTTCTGATCCTGATCTCTGCTTCTCCCAGATGTCCCCTGATTTCTGGTTTCTAAGATATTGTCCAATGGTTTTTTGAAATGTTTATTTCCTGTGCTCTGACTTCCTCCTTGTTATAGACATATTTGGGAACTGCAACCCCAATCATATATGTTAATAAAACAAGGGCTCTTTAACCCATAAAAGTGTTGTTTCAGACCCTAAAGGATCAAGGTCAATTGATTACATCATTTCCCAGAAGTTCCACCTGAAAAACTACTCAAAATGGGCCAAAACTGGACCATATTGACCGCTCCTTAGTCAAGGTGCGATGCATACTGACTCCTACACTAGCCAAGTGCAATGCATAATGAAAGAGCCTTCTGTGGGGTGCGATGAGCAAGAATGGACAAATGTCTGATGCAGTTTGCTAAGTGAATGCTCATGGAATCTTCTAGAAACTTCCTTTATGACACTTGCCTCTCTGAATTCACCCAAGGATGAGTAAGAGATCCAAGAAATCTCCAAGTGGAACTAAGAACTACAAGTGAAATGACACTAATCAAAAACCCAAAGCTGACTCACACCTCTGCAAATATCTATAAATGGATCCCTCATCTGAGAGATCTAGAGGTTGGAACTTTGTAATTTGTAAAGAAATGCTATTGGTTTGTCTTTGGGAAGGAGCATTGTATTGTTGGGTGATCTTGCTTTTCATGAGGTGAAGAGGGCTTTGATGCTGGGAGGATGATGCTGGATCAGATAGCTGGGTTGTAATCCTCTCTTCTACTATTAATAAATTTCTTTGAGTTTTCCTCCATATAATCATGTATTTGAGAATCTTGTTATTTGCGAATGCAATTGTATGGTCAATGTATTTCTGATTCTGCATTGTTTATGGTATTATAGATTGAGATGCTTTGATGGTGTTTTGTTACTTTGTCTCTACAGGTATTCTCTAAAGCGAAAAAAGTAGGAGAGGAGTCACAAGTTCCATTAACGAAGAGAGGAAACAAGCAAGGAGCCAAGCGGAAGATCCAGGTTGTCCCTCTTTGCTTCTCTCTTATCTATCATACATAAATGAAATCTTGAAGTGATTTGATTGTTTGTTTCTAAGATAGCTACCCGTCTTAGTGGGACTAGCAGATCGAAAAGACACTAGTTTTCCTGGAAACACTCCTATGACTACCTGGTTGTAGGAGGGAGCAACAATCCCCCCTACACTCCCTGCCATGGTACCCTAAATCCAAAACCCTGTCTTCAACTCCAACCCTAGCTTCTTCGCTCCTCCATCGATCACAGGAGGGGTAAAGTTTCACTCCAACTAGGGCCCATTGCACTGTCTTTGCTCTAAAATTTATCTCTTTTCAAGAATAGTAAAATAAAATAATATAAAGACTAAACATGAATACTTACTAGCACAACCACATTAATATATTAAATTGGTTGGTATGATCGAAGACTTCATTTGTATTTATCATTGATAAATATATAAAAGTAAAAATAATAATACAAGAAAAAAAATATTTTAAAAAAAAAAACTATTATTATCATTATAGTTAATAATATTTAGTAATATTAGTAGTAATATTAATTAATAATAGTAATATTATAAACCCAAGGGATTATTATTAGAGATTAGAAACCAATAAATATAAACTCAAGGGATTATAAACCCATGGGAATAATATTTAACCCAAGGGATAAATATTATAAACCAAAGGTATATTAAACCTAAGGGATAAATAAACCCAAGGGTTTTTTTTTTCTTTGGTCAAGTAAGAGTGGAACCTTCAAATAACCGTAAAAGGGGATTACATATGGTACACGCCGTTACTAGTATAAAGACCAGCGCAAGACACACTCGTTACTGGTTAACCGACAACAGGGTCAACAAAAACCAAGATCAAACAACACATCACAGAGTTACAACAACTCAAAAGCAAAATTCCAAAGGATCCCCAACATGCAAGATGTAAAATCCTTTTTTCATCATTGATATAAACCACCAGATCCATGTCTGATGCAAAATCACTTCACAACACACCACTATGTGCTTTCACCATTCTCGCATGCATAATGCGAAGACCACTGGAATTGAAAAATATTGAAACTACGCCTAAAATCTTCTTTGGTCTACCCACCCAAGACCAAGCCTGAATGTGAAAACTTCAGCATCAAAAAATCTTTCCATCTGATGGTCAAAAATTCATCTGATCAATAGAACTACTCGGAGAACTAGCACCATTGATCAAAATCCATTTGATCCGATAGTCGATCACGACATCAGCTCGGACCACTAGCATGGTGCATAACAATTTTATGGACCCGATAAAGATTAAACCACTTTAATATATGGAAGATCGGGTTCGTCCAAGAGTTTAATGGTCGGTCCCTTTCCAACTCAATATCCTTTGGATGACTGAGGCCAAAAGAACCAGTGGTCTACGACCTTTCAACTAGCGAATGGGTTAACTAGCTTTCTACCCCCGTAGTTGACTAGGACTTGAGCAAAGACTGCAGGATCGACAGTTAGGATTTGTTGCAGCATGTCACCATGCTTCTTTAATTCTCCCTCCTACTCCTACAAGTCTCCTGAGCACCATCGATCCACCTAGTTGATCCAACGGTCTAGAACATTTCTCTCTATTCCAGATCCACCAATGCTTAGATTGAAATCCGTTGTTCATTTCTAAGCTCCTCCTTAAGCAGCCCATCCTAAACACACCATGACCGTTGATCCAATGGTAACTGTGCATCCACTTCACTCCTTCGTTCTTCTCTTCTTGAGTTTTAACAGTTAGGAGAGACTACGGCTCAAGGGCCTCCTCTCTCTTTTCCTTTCACTAGTCTTCCTCCTTCTCATTGCTAAAGGTCTGAAAGTGCTCCATATCTTTGACATCCTCATAATGAAAATCATCACACAGTTTGTCAGGGGGTATAGACTCCCAATCGTGCCGAGTATAGCTTTCCTTACATATCACTCCTTCATTCACTAGGCAATCAGCTAACATGTTGGATTTTCTTCTCACATGGACGAAGATGATGGTTCTCAAGGTTTGTAGGTGGGTATGAATACGGTGAAATACCTACGATAACCTCTAACGTTTCAACACTTTTTCAGGTTTCATTCCATTACACATTTTCTTGGCCGCTTTAATGACCAATTCAGAGTGAGCCTCAATGATGACATTGTGTGAATTTGAATCCACGAGGATTTCTAGGCATTGCTCTAAGGCCATGAGCTCCACCATGTTATTAGTGGCATTCCTCAAGTGACTATGAAATATCTCCTTTATGCATCCCGGCTCATCTCTTATGACACCCCCGAAACCAGCTATCCCTAGGTTGCCCTTTGAAGCTCTGTCTATATTGATTTTTAAAAAACCATGGGGAGGAGGCTTCCGAATATCTTTACCTGCCATTTTTTCGTGCACACCCTTGTTCATGCACTGGGGAACTAGCGAATGGAGACCCAACTACAATAGTATGCAAGCATTGTGGGGCAGAGGAGGGTTCTCAAAAAGTTTCCACAAAAATGCTCTAACTATATCTTTGAGCTGTTGTAAAATTTATGCAATGATGCATTGGGTCAAGCTTGTTTTGTTCTTGAAAATTATACCATTGCATTCTTTCCAAACATCCCAAATAACAAAGCCTAGAACCATATTCCAAGCTTTATTGATGATTTCATTGCCACAAAAGTCTTTCCTCCGATTCTTTAAAGTGTTGGTGATGCTGATTCTGTCCCTGTCAGTTTTCCTGAAGACTGAGGCCACCCAATCCCATAAGGTGGAGGTGAAAGGGCAGAGGTTGAGTACGTGTTACATCGTATCCTCTTGTAAGCCACATAGATGGAATTTGGATGGACCAACAAAACCCCTTTTAAGAAGATTCTCCCAAGTTAGAATTTTCTTTTGTTAAACTAGCCACATAAACAACTTTATTTTCATCCAATGAGGGTTCTGCCAAAGGTTCTTCCATACCTGATCAGGGTTTTGATAAGCAACCCCTAGGGCTATTCGTTTAGCTTCTTTGAGGTTAAATTTTCCTTCGATGTTCCTTCCCTATCTCAGTTGGTCAGACAAGGATGACACCAAAATCTTCCTTTTCTCCAAATCCAAAGTAAGAGAATCTGCCTCGGCCTTCAAAGGGCTATCTTCACTATGATCTAGATCCTTCCATATTCTCCATTTACCATTGTTCCTTACCTGATCCCAAAATTCACTTACCATAAGTAAACCTTTGTTGTCAGTATCATTCTTGAGAGTTGCTAATTCTTCCTTAAACAAACTGGGTTCCTATTGCCGGTTATCCTCCCAAAACTGTGCCAAGTTCCTAGCTTGGATCTCCTAGAAACAATGTTGTTGGACAATGCCTTTATTCTCCCAAGAAAGGTTCCAAATGTGGGAGCCCTTGATGATCTCTGACATTTGGATATGATCCCTCTCCTACCAATTTTTTGCATATTTCTATTTCCAAAGCTTGGCCCAAGTGGTTGTCGATTCCTTAAGCCACCTCCACCAGAGTTTTACTCCTAAAACTCTGCTGAGGGTTTCAGGGTCATGAGGCCCCAAACCACCATAAGCCTTAGGTTTGCAAAGCTTGTCCCAAGATACTAAAGCCCATTTATTTTTCTCTTCTCCTCTGCCCCAAATAAAATCTCATTGAATACTCTTGATCTATTGCATAACTCCTTTAGGAGCTGGAAGAGCTGAAAACATGAAAAAGGGAATAGCTTGCAAGATAGCCTGTGTAAGCACCAGATGCCCTGCCAAAGTTAGAGACCTACATGTCCATTTCCTGACCTTGTCCTAAAGCTTATTCATTATCGGCTCCCACACTCCCTTACGTAGAAGCTTGTCTGTAAGAGGCATTCCAAGGTACCTGGAAGGTAACTGATCCCTTTGAAACCTAAGAATTCTGGTGAGGTTCCTCTGAATAGCAATGTCAATGTTAAAAAAGAAAACTTTTGATTTGTTAAGGCTTACCTCTATACCAACATCCATAGTGAAGTTGTTTAAGATTTGTTTGAACGCTCTGGCTTCCCTGCAGCATCGTGTCATCCACAAATTGTTGGTGAGTATTTTCCACACCATCCTAGGTAAGTTTCAAACCTTGGATTCTTCCTTCAGCATTGCTATTTTTAATCGCTTTTCCTAGCCCTTCCATCATGAGAACAAAGAGAAAGGGGGAGAGCGGATCCCCTTGTTTGAGACCTATAGAAGGAATAAAGGTTCTAGAGGGAGAGCCATTAAGCAAGATGGAAAAACTAGCTGTGGATACTAGGGCCATAACCCATCTTATCCAGTTGTGGTCAAAGCCATAAGCTCTTAGCACTGCGCTGATATAAGACTAACTCGGCTTATCATAAGCCTTTGCTAGGTCCAGCTGAATGATCATGCCAGCTTGCTTGTTGCTTTTAAGAGAGTGTACCACATTGTGAGCTTGGATGATATTATTGAGAATCTGTCTTCCTTCCACATAACCAGTTTTCTCCTCTGAGACAAGAGCTAGAAGAAGGGGCTTGAGTCTGTTGGCGATCACTATGGAAATAATTTTGTACACCACATTACATAAATCTATGGGTCTAAAACAGTCTGGTGTCATGGCTTTTTCCTATTTTGGAATCAAAGCTATGAAAGAGGCATTAAGAGCCTTCATAACCATTTTGGATCTTCTTGAGTCTTCCCCAACCTCAAGGATATCTTGTTTGACTGTTTTCCAGCAAGCTTTGAAGAATTCCACATTGAACCCATCCGGGCCAGGAGATTTCCCATTTTGCATTTCATTCATCACTTCACTAACCTCCTCTTTTGACACTGACCTGTTAAGATTGTGGTTTTCTTCCCTAGTAACCAGCTTAGGAATTTACTCTGTGAAATTATTGATGAACCTAGATCTATCGACAAGAGGCTCCTCTACTATGCTAAGGAAGTGTTGAAAAAGGAAAGATTCCATTTCTTTGTGAGATACGAGTTCTTTCCCTTGAGATTCTTTGATTTTTGTAATTTTGTTGTGTGACCTATGGTCCAGGGTTGATTTATGAAAAAAAAATGGGTTTCTTTCTCCCTCTCTAATCCACTGCACCCTTGATTTTTGTCTCTAGAAAATCTCCTCTTGCATGCATCAATATGCCCATTCTTCCTGAAGAGAGTCAGCAAGAGTTTTCCGTTTCTTGGTAAAACCATATGTGATGATGATCTGATTGATCTCCTGGAGTTTCTGCTCAACTTATCTTTTGGCTTTAAAAATATTACCAAACTCCTTTTTGTTCCAATCTTTAAGCCTAGATTTGATGTGTTTAAGTTTCTGTTGAAGCATGAACATTCTAGTGCCTTGAATGTGCATATCTTCCATCCACCATTTGTCAATATTGCTGATGAATTTAGGGTGAGAGAGACAGACATTTTCAAACCTGAAAGGTATGTTCCTTGGTGTACCCATGAAAGTGGCTTCAAGCTAGACAGGCTATTGGTTCGAGCCTCCAGAGGGAAGGATAGAAGTTGACATGTCAGGGCCTGAAAGAAGGAGGTCCTCTGAGATGATAAATCTATCTAGCTTAGAGGAAACTTGAGAAGCCCCTCCCCTCTTATTGTTCCAGGTGAAGGTTCCATTTATTGTTTTAGTGTCCACTAGCCCCATGTTAATTATGAAGCTCTGGAAGCAAATGGAGTCTCTGGATAGTTGTCTGATACTGCCTTTTTTCTCTGTAAGAAATTTGATCATATTGAAATCTCCTGCCAGAATCTAGGGCACATAAGGATGTCTCTCTCTTAGCTCCTCAAGGGAGGTGAGAAGCTTGAGATTTTCTTCTTTCTTTTGAGGTCCATATATGTTTGTGATCATGTAAACCTCCTTATCACCGAAAGGTTGAATCACCAATGAAAGATAATTCCTAGACGCTTTAGCATATAGGATTCCAAATTTCTAGGGATCCTAAAGCGTAAGAATCCCCCTCTTCGAGTTGTTTAATTTAACCTCTAGATACTCATACTTGATTAACCATTTGCTATGTATTTCTATGATCTTTTCCATCGAACACTTTGTTTACTGAATAAAAACCATATCCGGTTTTTCTTCTTTTATTCTACTGCTAAGTTTTCTTTGTTTCCTTTTACTTCCTAGACCCCTAATGTTCCAAGTTGTAAGTTTCATTAAGAAAGATTTGTAAAGGAATAACTGGTAATATCTCTCATCTTACCTAAGTTAATCATGAGTTTCCCACATTCAGTCAGCAGCTCATTATGTCTTTTTCTTCCTCTTTTCCTACCCAGGTTCTTGGAAGAATGCATCTGTGTATCCTTCATCGTTTTCACCCCTCTATTATCCTGGTTATCATCATTTCTTTTGAATCTAGAGCCCTTCGATTGTGATCTCCAGAGGAAGAGATGTTGAACCCTATCAAACTCCTCTTTTGGTAGGGAGTCCACTCCTTTGGTGATTCCTTGCTCCAGAAACTTTTCTAGATCTAAATTGTCCCTTTCTAGAATCTCCTACAGTTCATGGTCCTCCATTCCAGCCTCACTTGGGGTCATCTCATGGTTGCTACTTCGCTCCATAATGCTTGGCATATTATCCTTTTGTTGGTTGTTCTTTGTTATATCTTCCATGCTAGCATCCCTTTCCTTCTCAGTGGAAGCATTCTCCGATTCCTGGTTTGTCCCGTTGTTTCCAACTTCTTCTTCTAAGATCTTGAAACCATTGTGGCTCAGTTGTCTATCCTCATTAATATTCTTTTTTTGTCGCTTCCCTCCTTTCCCTTTACCCCCAACCTTGGTGAAACCCTCGAGATCTTTGTCTGTGGTGGTTTTCGAGTTTCTCTCCAATTTGTTTGATGGGAAGTCTTTGTATAGATTCCTGTGTTCATGTAACTTATGACACCTAAATGGGACATGTTCATAGTCCACCGCCTGCACCCATTGTTCTTCATACACTTCTAAAATTATCGCGTCTGGAAGTGCCCCAGATAAGTCCATTTCCACACATATTTGGGCAAAGGAAGTGTATTTTCCTTTTAGAGTTGCATCTGAGATCTTTATAAAATTCCCGAGCTTGTTGCAATAGCCTTTAGAGGCTCCAATAGCCAATAATTCAAATGAAGGGAGTAAATTCTTATCCATACTAATACCAATGTGAACGTTTCATGTTCTGGGAAAATTTCCTCATCCATGGCCGCATGTAGAGGCCTGCAGCAACGTAAAAATATGGTACTCCTTCGAACACTTTGTCTTTATCCTCTAGGCTTGTGAACACCACCATGAAGAATCCCTTGGATCCCAGGTGGAGTTTTATTTCCCCCTTTGGTTTCTAGTGGCTCCTTATCCAAGCTTGCAGTGCCTTCTCCATCGGCCAAATCCACATAAATTTTCATATAACCGCGTATTCCACCATGTGATCTCTGTGCACCTATAGCACTGACCTACTTAAAATGACCTGAGGAATAATGGTCGACTTGGGTTTACGGACCCCCTATTGTACTCATAGAAGTAGTTTTTTGATTGCTACCCCCTATCCTCTTCTCCCTACTAGCTTCCTTCTTCTTCCCTTCCTATCCATGAGGTCTGTTATTTTCCAAATCTTCCATGTTAATAGCCTCTATTGCCATCTCCAAAGGTTTCTTGAAATGATGTGATCTAGCTTCCTTGCTTCTGTCTGCAACTACTTGACAGTAGGAGGGAGCAGAACTCCCTTCTCCGTGCCTCGCCATGGTGACTAACGACAAAACGCTAATGCCAACCCTAGTTCAGAATGCAAAGCTCTCTTCGTCTAATGTGTCTTTTTTTCTATTAAAAAAATCATCACTTAAAAAATCTAAACCCAAGTATTTATTAATCCATAGAGTTTAATATTATTTTCTGGGGTTTATATACCTTGGTTTTATAATAGTAATCCTTAGGATTTAATATTATTCCCTAGAGTTTAATATTATTCCATTTGGTTTATAACCCCTTGAGTTTTTGGTATTAATTCCTTGGGTTTATATCCCTTGGGTTAATATTATTATCCCTTGAGTTTATTATCCATTCGATTTTTAGTATTAATCCCTTGGGTTTATTATCCATTCGGTTTTTAGTATTAATCCCTTGGGTTTAATATTATTCCCTTGGGATTATAATCCCCTGGGGTTTTAGTGTTAATATGAAAACCCAAAGGATTATAAACCCAAGGGAATAACATATACCAAAGATATATAAACCCTAAGAAAAAAATTATAAACCCTTAAAAGAACATGGTTGACCATGACTAATTTTCATATTAAGACAATCTTTGTCACAATGCGTCGTTATACCATGGTCAACCATGGTTGAACTCTTAGATTAATAAACCCAAGTGATTAATACTAAAACCCCAAGGGATTATTAACCTAAGGGAATAATATTAAACCCAAGTGGTTAATATTATAAATGCAAGGTATATAAACCCTAATATAAATATTGTTAACCCTAAAATAAACATGGTTGACCTTGGTTTATTTTCATGTTGAGACAATCCTTGTCACAATGTGACATCAGGCGATGATTGATTTTATAAAACGTGGTTAACCATGCATGAGCATGATTTACCATGGTTGACTTGATTGATCATGTTTGGCCATAATTGATATTATAAACTCAAAGGATTAATACTAAAAACCCATGGGAATAATATTAAACCCAAGGGAATAACATAAACCCAAGGTATGTAAACCCCAAGATAAATGATATAAACCCTTAAATAAACATGGTTTACCATGGTATATTTTCATATTAAGACAATATTTGTTGCATCATGACATTAGACCCTCGTTGACAACGTTTAGTCATGATTGACAATCGTTGATTTTCATATTGACCATGATTGACGAACCCAAGGTATGCAAACCCTAAGGTAAATATTATAAACTTTAAAATAAACATGGTTGACCATGGTCGAATTTCATATTGAGGCAATCAATATCACAATGTGACTTAGGACCATGGTTGACCATGCTTCACTATGATTGATTTTAATATCAAGACAATCTTTGTCACAATGCGACATTGGAACATGGTTGGCCATTGTTGATTTTCATATTGAGACAATCTTTGTCACAATGAGATCTTGGAGCACGGTTGACCATGATTAGACATGGTTGGCCATAATACACCCAAGGGATTGATATTATAAACCCAAGGGAATAATAAACCCAAGGGATTATGAACCCAAGTGATTAATATTATAAATAAAAGGTATATAAACCCTAAAATAAACATGGTTGACAATGGTTAACCTTGGTTGATTTTCATATTGATATTATCCTTGTCTTAATGTGACGTTGGGTAATGATTGATTTTATAAAACATGGCTAACCATGCTTGACCATGATTTACCATGGTTGACGATGGTTGACCATGATTGATCATGCTTGACCGTGATTAATATTATAAACTCAAAGGATTAATAAACCCAAGGGATTAATTCTAAAAACCCAAGGGAATAATACCAAGGGAATAACATTAAACCCAAGGGAATAACATAAACCCAAGGTATGTAAAACCCAAGATAAATGATAGAAACCCTTAAATAAATATGTTTGACCATGGTTTACTATGGATGATTTTCATATTGATATAATCTTTGTCAAAAAGTGATGTGAGACCATGGTTAACCCTCGTTGACAATTGTTAACCATGGTTGACAATTGTCAACCATGGTAGATTTTCATACTGAGACAATGTTTGTCACATCGTGACATTGGACCATGGTTGACCATGTTTAACCATGATTGACAATGGTTCATTTTCATATTGACCATGATTGACCAATATAAGGTATATAAACCCTAAGATCAATATTATAAACCTTAAAATAAACATGGTTGAGCATGGTTGATTTTCATATTGAGACAATCAATGTCACAATGCCATGTAGGACCATGGTTGACCATGATTGTTTTTAATATCAAGACAATATTTGTCACAACGCCATGTTGGAGCATAGTTGATTTTCATATTGAGAAAATATTTTTCACAATGCAACGTTGGAGATTGGTTGACCATGATTGGCCATGATTGGCCATGATTGATTTTACAAAACATGATTGACCTTCATTGACCATTTTTTACCATGGTTGACCATGATATTAGACTAATACTAAAATACTAAAACCATAATACGAAAACCCCAAGGGATCAATATTATAAACCCAAGGTATATCAACTCTAAGATAAATATTCTAAACCCTAAAATAAACATGGCTAACCATAGTTGACCTTGGTTGCTTTTCATATTGAGACAATTGTTTCACAATGTGATGTTGGGCCATGATTGATTTTATAAAACACAGTTAAACATGGTTGACCATGATTTACCGTGGTTTACCATGGTTGTCCATGATTGATCATGGTTGACCATGATTGATATTATAAACCTAAGAGATTAATACTAAAAACCCAAGGGATTATAAACCCAAGGAAAAAATATTAAAGTCAAAAGAATAATATTAAACCGTGGGAATATGAAGAAAATAGAAGCCTAAAATAAACAATGTTGACCATAGTTGATGATGATTGATTTTCATATTGAGACAATTATTGTCAAAATGCAACGTTGGACCAGGGTTTCCCATGGTTGACCAAGATTGATTCTTATATCGACACATTCTTTATCACAATGTGACATTGGACCATGGTTGACCAAGGTTGATTTTTATAATGAGACAATCTTTGTCACAATGTAACATTGGATCATGGTTGGCCATGATTGACCACGATTGATTATGATTGGTTTTATAAAAAATGGTTGACCATGATTGAACATGGTTGGCCATGATTGATATTATAAACCCAAGGGAATAATATTAAACCCAAGGGAATAACATAAACCCAAGGTATAAAAACCCTAATACAAAAATTATAGACCCTTAAATAATCATGGTTGACCATGGATGACCATAGTTGAATTTCATATTGAGACAATACTTGTCGCAACGTGACATTATACTATAGTCAACCATGGTTGAACCCTTATATTAATAAACCCAAAGGATTAATATTATAAACCTAATGGATTAATATTAAAACCCCAAGGGATTATGAACCCAAGGGAATAATATTAAACCCAATGGATTAACATTATACACCCAAGTTATATAAACCCCAAGATAAATATTGTAAACCCTAAAATAAACATGGTTGACATTGCTTGAATTTCATATTGAGACAATCGTTGTCATAATGCGACGTTGGGTCATGATTGATTTTATAAAACATGGTCAACCATGGTTGACCATGATTGATGTTATAAACCTAAGGGATTAATACCAAAAACCAAAGGGATGATAAACCCAACAGAATAATATTTAACCCAAGGGAATAACATAAACCCGGTGTATATAAAACCTAAGTTAAATTTTATAAACCCTTAAATAAGCATGCTTGACCATGGTTAATTTTCATATTGAGACAATCTTTATCAAAATGTGACATGGAACCATGGTTGACCATGGTTGACAATGGTTGACCATGGTTGACAATGGTTAACCATGGTAGATTTTCATATTGTGACAATTTTTGTCCCAATGTGACATTGGACCATGGATGAACATGTTTAACCATAATTGACCATGGTTTATTTTCATATTGACCATGATTTACCATGATTGATTTTCATATTGAGACAATCTTTGTTACAATGCAACATTGGATCATGCTCAACCCTAGCTAAACCCTTAGAATAATAAGTCCAATAGTTTGGTATTATAAACCCAAGAGAATATTCCTCTAAGGAAAGGAAATATTGGTTATGAAAATATTCATATTATTTATTAATTGGTTGTTTAAGAGTAGTAAATAATAATAGTAAAAATGATAATAATATATATATATATATATAATTTATATAAATAGTTATAAAATTATTAATGTTAATATTAATAAATAAATAATAATAAATGTGGTTGATATACTATCAACCACATTTATTAATGTGATTGTGCTAGTTTGTTTTATTAATCATTCATATTCATTTTTAATATTAATATTTTGAAATTAAAATTTATAATTTTAAAGAAAAATAATTTGTTATAATAATTACTTTTATAAAATTTATTATTCATAAAAAATTAATAACATAAATATACCCAACAATATCAATTGGTATTAGGGGGTTTATGTAGTGCATTATATTAGATATCATTTTGGGATTCAACTGTGTTAAGCCATTCACGTATAACCATTTCCATGGGAGGTAGTCGTAACTGACTAATTTATCATGATTTTTGAATAGTTCACTTAGCACTAATTGCATTGGATGATGCTCACAGGGGTGAAGAAGTGGGATTGAAACTAGTGAAATGAATCACATAGAATCAATCATCACATCTGGGGCTTGCACCCGGTAACTAGGACTTCCCGGAGGTCACCCATCCCAGATCGCCTCTGGCTCAATCACGCTTAACTGTGAAGTTTTCCCCACAATCAAGCCCACTTAGCTTGCTATCCCATTTGCAAAACCTTAGCAAGTATTGTGCCTCATGAACCATTCAAGTAGAGATCCCTTCATTCTTTTTGAATTTAAGTATCAATTAGTATTAATTTAATAATACTATAACATTTGTATTTAAAATTTACTATAAATATATCATATACTAAGTTTCAATTAAATATCAACTAGCACAACCACATTAATATATTAATGTGGTTGATATAGTTGAAGGCTTCATTTGTATCTACCATTCATAAATATATAACTGTAAAAATAATAATACAAAAAAACTATTGCAATAAAAAACTTATTATTGTCATTATAATTAATAATATTTCATAATATTAGTAGTAATGTTAGCTAATAATAGAAATATTATAAACCGAGGGGATTATAATTAGAGATTATAAACCAAAAAATATAAATTCAAGGGATTATAAACCCAAGGGATAAATATTACAAACCCAAGGTATATTAAACCTAAGTGATTAATATACCCAAGGGTTTATTAATCTCTAGGGTTTAATATTATTCCCTTCGATTTATAAAACCTTTGGCTTTTAGTATTAATTCTCTTGGATTTATAATCCATTGGGTTAATATTATTCTCTCGAGTTTATATCATCCCTTGGGTTAATATTATTGTCCCTTGGGTTTAGTATCCATTCGGTTTTTAGTATTAATCCCTTGGTTTTATTATCCCTTGGGTTTGATATTTATTCGCTTTGGTTTATAATCCCTTGTTTTTTCGTATTAAAACCCAAAGGGATTATAAACCCAAGGGAATAACATATACCCAAGGTAGATAAATTTCTTTCGGATTAATCACATCATTAGGATTTGGTCGACATTTCAAACCAACTAATGTGGTTCATCCTCAGGACAAGGTGAAAAAATCATACAATCTTCAAGAATAAATAGCAGGGATGCATCATTGCTCAAAGTCATCCATTAAAAAACTAGTAGTTGAAAACTAACCATTGGAGATTGGTTAAACAATTAAATAGGAATTCTAAAAAGTTAGAATGGAATTATATGATATTCTAATTTTAGTTATAAATTATTTAATATTCCAAATTTAGTTATAAATTATTTAATATTCTAATTTAGTTATAAATTAGTTGTGATTACAAATAATAGTAATGAGTTGTTAAGAAAGTTAATAAGGGGGAAATAATAAGTTCTTAATAAAATAGAGGATAGGAGATTATATAATAATAAAGTTTTAAATGGTCATTAATAAAAATAAAAATAGTTGTTATATAATTTCAAGTAATAATCTTGTTATAAGGTTAAGAGTGGTTAAGAGTTGACTTCAAAATATTATAAATTTAGTTATAAATTAGTAATTAGGAGGACGAGTAATATACCCAAGGTATATAAACCTTAACACAAAAATTATAAACCCTTAAATGAACATGGTTGACCATCGTTGATTTTCATATTGAGACAATCTTTGTCACAATGCGTCATTATACCATGGTCAACTATAAATGAAACGTTAGATTAATAAACCTAAAAGATTGATTTAAATTATAACATTTATATTTAAAATTCACTCATATTCTAAATTTCAATTAAATATCAAAGACTTATTTAAGAAAATTAAAATACATGTTAAATAATTTATCAAAACAAAATATTTAGTTTAATGATTGAAAATTTCAAAATATTTATATTAAAATTAATTATAATTTGAAAATATTAAATTAAGACAAAAAATTATAATATAAATATAAAAAATTAATTCAATGATTGAAAATAGATGGAAAGATATGCCATTTCACATTAATTATAACAGACCATATATTTAGTATTTATTATATTTTGTCTCATCACTGTTATCATTCTGGATTTTTTTTAAATAAACAGCAGAGTGGTTTTGTTTTATTTTAATTATTTTTTATAAATAATAATTTGTGTATTTTTTTTTTTGTAGGCTAGGGTGGGGATTCTCCGATTTACCATGTCCATTAAGTACACCCTCAACGGGGAAGGGTAGGCCCAAGATTTGAACCCAAGACTTCTGGTTCGGTGAGACTTCATTTCCACGGCCATTGCCGCTTGAGCTACCCATTGTGGACTATAATATTTGTGTATTTATTTATATTAAATTTATCTATTTATTTTGTATCTTCTAAATTTTCAAGACTAAACTGTGTAATTTTACAAATGAGATTTAAAATAAATATAGTTACCACGCATTTGGTCTTCAAATGCATTGCTCATTCATTATAGCTCATTCATTATATAGATACTAGATGATTTTTTTTTAAGAAAAATATATTTATTATTAAAATTTTTAATTTAATTATTTTATCATTTTAATATTTTAGATGAGTAAAACAATAAATAATTTCTTTTTTATAAAAATTTATTTAAATTATCATAACAATTAAAAAAAATCCTTAATCCAAATTCAAAATCAAAATAATCACTCAAATTTATTTAAAAAAAAACACAATAAGAATAACTTGTAAAACACACTCGTAAAGTAGTCATAACGCTAGAAATTTTTAAATTAGTTTAATCATTACTATGCACATAATGCATTGAGAAGACGTAAATGTTACAATTTCTCATGCTAATTCCTAAATCATAGTGATTTTTTGATTTTATTTATTATTCCTTGTCACAGCAGGTAATAACGTATTCAAAAAATATTGATGTTGACATTAATTTTAAATTTACTAAAAATTAAATGATGTTAACTAATGTTTACTTTTGAAAAATATATATATATAATTTTTTTTTTAATCTATTTTTTCTACATTTTGATTGTTTAGAATCTTATTCTATAATGATAATATGTAGTTTGACAAATTAATAACACTATACAACAACAAGATTAATAGTAATGTACAACAACGAGATTAAATTAGAGCGTGGTCCTAAAAAGTGCCACATTGAAGGGGCCAAAACATTTATTTCACATCCTCATAAAAGAATCTGAATTACAATGTGGATATGGGCTTTGCAAAGTTTGGAAACAATAGTGGATTAATATACCAATCAAAAGTATTGCATGGATGCATTTTAGGAATCTAGACCAAGGTTGCCCAGAATGTGGCAGGTGTTATGGCTCTAAATGTTCAATGTGATGACAAATTAAATGAGGCAATATAAAAAAAAAAAAAAAAAAAATTAGAAATTAGATGGGTACAATGCAATAAAAGGGTTGTACAAATTGTTATAATTAGATTGTTATAATTAAACAACATACATTTATTTAATATTTTTTTATTTAAATTAATGTTTTATATATTCTTTTTTTATATTTTACAAATAAAATTAAACTCTATAAAATGGTTAATAAAAAAAAAAATTGAATTCAAAAAATATTTATAGATAATTTTTAATTTTGATAAAAAAAATATTTTAAATATAATATTTTTATAAATTCTTTCATAAAGTGATCACAATATAACATAACTTTTAAGTAGATATAATAATTTAAATAAAGATAAATCATTTACAGAAGATAGTTAATAATTTTCTTTTATAAACATTAATTTCCATTTGATATTTGAAGATATTTTAAATATTCAAAAATTTGAAATAAAGATAAATTGAGATATAGAAGTCATTGGATCCAAAATCGACATAGCACCGGCTTGACAAACTTCATATATAGCAACATGCAGTTTGAGCATTTGAACTATTTGTGATTGAGAATGTGGCCATGTAAATGTCATAGTTTTTTATATCATAAATGTAAAGCAATCCACATTTCTTGCATTTCAACGCAAGTAATTATGTTTGCCTAATAAAATGTTCAAATACAATAGTTCATACATTTCAAAATTCAATAATTAAACTAAGTGACAGAAAAATGTTAATTATACTACCTTGTTTTTCATGTCTTACACATTAATGAACAATATTAAAAACTCATTATTTTAAATGAGATTTATTATTTGTTATCCTAGGAATGATACATAGAAACGAAACCTGGGCAGGTTTGTGTAACATAGTCCGAACTTCTTAGCGACAACCATTAATGTGAAGCCAGCCACGTCAATCATGTAGCTACCATGGTGATTTTCATGTATTTTAATTCCATTGCGCCCACAAAACGATATGGAATCGTTTTCTCACCGCATTCTTTAATTTCATTAAATCTTTTTAATATGCAAAAAATTATCAAAAGATTTTTACTTGGAGAGATTTGATTTACGATAATATTCTCTAAATTCATAATTAAATATATGAAAATATTTCATTAAGTTTTAAAACATTTAATTTTTAATAATATACAATAAGTTTGTAGCTATGATGTAATTTTTTTAATGAAAAAAAAATCTAAAATTTATATTACACTCCTTCACTAAGAAAAATCTTATAGTCATTTACTAATATAAATCATTTTAATCTGTTTTTTAATAATAATAATAATAAAATATTTCTATTAAAATAAAAATAATGTATATATGTCTCATTAATCCAAACAACAAGTGAACCAAGATAGAAGAAAGGCCCTAGAATAAGTTAAAGGCTGCAAAAATCAAAATATAATGTAGTTTATAGCATCTCAAACGACAACATTTTCTATAGGATGTAAAATAAAAAATGCGAAATAAAGCAAAAATAAAAAGACTAGAGAATATCATAAATTGTATATCTCACATAAAGTCTCGATGCATAGTGTCGAAGCGATTCATGGCAAGCAGAGTCGGCCTTCCTCCAGTACCGGGTAGTCAACCTCAAGAAACCAAAGGATACGCCAAGGCCAGTCTTTGAAAGGTTGTCAGCCATTGTGTTACATTCCCAATATAAATGAGAGATGGTATATGCAGAGAGAGATCCCAGAATGTGTTTGATCCTCCTAAGCTAGCCCAGAAGAAAGGGGGGAAAGAATCTTGTAGTTCCCTTAATACTATTAATAAGAGCCTTAGAGTCCCCATAGATATTCAATGAGATTATTTTCTTGTGTTGTGAAAACCATAGCAACCCCCACAAAGCAATAATCTTCGCTCTAGTGTTGGATCCAGAGCCACCATGCCACCACAGATGATATTGTTTTCCATATTAAGGTGCAGGACAACACCACAACCACATCTGCCATGTTGAGCAGCACCATCAAAGAAGTCAGCGGGGAAATGAACAATAGTGAGGGGTCTCAATCTGTAGGAGTGATCAACAACTTTGTCTGCAATATGTGAGGTGGCATCCATCCAAGATAGTATCTTATCTATAATCCAATGATAATCAATTTGTTGACCTTCAAATAGGAACTGATTACAGGCTTCCCAAATTTCCCAAATGGTGAATAGGGGAAGTGCCATAATTTGTTTCTAAACATTAATCGAGTTAATCATAAACTCTTCAAAATTGTTCATTCGCTAAAAAGTAATGTGAAGGGTCGTTGCATAATAGTTCCTGATCTAATTTGTGTATGGGCGCAAGAAGAAAATATGTTGTACATATTATGAATCTACCTTGCAAAAGATACAAATACCCGGGCCCGAATGTTCCCTTTTCCCCAGATTATCCCAACTAAGGATCTTGTTTATCCAGACCAACCAGGCAAATATAATGATTTTGGTGGGAACCTTCCATTTATATTCTGGCAAACCACAATCTATCCATCTAGGAGTCTTTCTATGCCAATAGCCACCTGTATGAGTCAGCCACAATGGGTGCATATTTAGCCATCCATCCAATCCAGTTGACACAATCACCACTTCTGTCATAGCACAACCTTGTGCTGCTCAATATATTTACATAAGCCTCCCACAAGAGCACATATGCCCGCCAAGTTCAGCTCCATTGCATTTTTCCATATTGGACAACCAAACTCCCATCTTTTTATGATCTATGATATGAAAAAGAAGCCTTCAAGCTGAATCATTGACAAGGTGTGCTCGCTCAACATAGAAGCAGTGTCAGTCCCCTTAATTGGTTCCAAGTATATTAAAATTTTAAGTCCATTACCAAAATCTCAGGCCATTCCATACTGCCACAAGTCCCAGATTTTGACAAAAGAGTGTCATATCAATGATCCTCTAGCCAATCGAATGTTTTTGTCCCTATAAATAAATTCTATATCCTGACCCTTCATATATTTGTCTTTGAAAATCTCTTGTCAAATCCCACTACCATTATGGTTTTCCATAGAGATTTGATAAGCAACACCTTCCCAAAGATACATTGGTCTAGAAAACCCCATCCCTCACGTTCCTTTGGGATGGTAAGATCATTCCATTTACACAGGTGGCATTTAAACACAGGACTATTCCCAAACTAAAGAAAATGTGATGTGATAGCTCAGAGCCTATTAGCAATGGTTGACAGGATGGAGTATAAATGTGCCCAGTACATAGCTAATTGTTGTATAACAGCTTGTGTGAGAATATATCTGCCCCCCAAGGAGAGAAACTGGTTTTTCTAGGTGCACAGTTTCTTCTTATATTTATCAACCAGCCACATCCAATCCCTCGAAACATATCTGTTGGGTTTGAGCTTGAAACTGAGATAAGTAAAGCCCACTTTAATAGGAGTTGTCTGCGCATTAAACAAATTAGAAATATATCCAATATCCTCCATATCCCCAACTCAGTGATATATGAACAATTTACTACCATTGGATATCAAGCCCGTAGTTGCACCAAATCTATGAAGCATATGATGTAGAATTAACCACTGGGACCTGGAAATAATATTGAAAGTCAAGATGTCATCTACAAAACACAGATGAGTGATGTTTACCTGCCTGGTGAAGTTGATCTCCTAAAACTGTCCAAGCGATCTGGCCTCTTTGATCATTAAAGTGGGACCATCCAAAACTAGTATGGAATAGAGAGGTGAGAGACAACAACCTTGTATGAGGCCTCTACCAACATGAGAAAGGTAGTGGGAAGGTAGTTGATCAAAACAATAAAACTAACAAATGTGACATAAGCCATGATCCATTCGCCATTGTGTATTTGGAGTCCAATCTTATGCAACAAGAGGCGGGTAGAAGACCAATCCATGCAATCATAAGCCTTGTGAAGATCAATCTTCATAACCAAAGTTTTTTTTTTTTGTGTGGATGGTGTGAAAATCCTCCAATGCAGAAGCAATAGCATCGTGTATTAACTGGTCACCTAAAAACCCAAATTTCTCACCAATAATGTGCAAGGACAATATTCTTTTAATTCGACCTACAATCAGCTTAGAGATAGTCTTATATAAGATGTTACAAAAGGGTATGGGTCAAAAATCTCCAAAATTAGTGGGATTTGAGGATTTGGGAATAAGATCCAAAAAAGTAGAGTTAATGGCACCCGAGGTCTCACCCATAGTCCTGGATTTCTCCTAATATCCATAATGTTCTTTCCCATGAGATCAAATAAGTGCAAAAATAATTCCACCGTCCATCCATCAAGGCTCGGGCACTTATCCTTGGCAAAGGGTTTTAAAACTTCCAATATCTCCTCCAAATTAGCAAGCTGGAAGAGATCCCCATTAGATTCATTATTAAACATCTGAGAGCACTCCAAAGCCCATATTTGATCTTCAAAAATCACCTCCTCTCAGTTTTTATATAATTTTTGAAAATACCTAACAACCTTAGCTTGTATCTCTTCCAGAGTGTGCTTTGTCTCCCTGTTCATATCCTCAATCTATGAGATTGTATTAATCTGTTTCCAGTGGTTTGCAAATTTGTGAAAATATTTGGTGTTGTGATCTCCCTCTCGCAGCTAGGTCATCCTTCTCTTTAGCTTCCATGTGACTTCCTGTATGTGGAGAATCTTGTTTTTCTAGTCCTTTAACATTATGAGATATTCCCATTTTGCCTGCGTCGGGGATTTCTGCTGCATCGATTTTCCAAAACTAGTTATCTCCTTTGTGATTTGTTTCAGGTCTCCTAGATTTTGGTTTTTTTCTTAATATAATTGATCTTTTTCATCATAATCCCTATTGCAGTTCCCATCTGAGAATCAAGCATCTTAGTCCATGTTAATCTCACCAGTTTGTTATAGTCTTCGTCCTCTAAGCAAACTCTGTTGAACTTGAAAGGAATGCCATGTTTTCTATCATCTAGTCTCCATTGTAGAATAATAGACAAGTGATCAAAGGTGTAGGTCCTGTGTACCCAGGATCTAAGATTTCCCAACTGCTCAACTAGTTGTTCCTTTACAAGAAATCTATCTAGGTGCTTTCCAATATACTTATCCCCTGATCTGTGGTTGTTCCAACTGGTTGAGATTGGGACAAGGAAAATATCAATCAAAATGTGTCCATCAAAGAGTCTGAACAACCGATCTGCTAAAGGGTCTGGTCGAGAGTGGACACCCCATATTTCCCGAGCCAACATAGTGGCATTAATATCCCCTACTAATATGAGGCCACTAATGTTAAGTATATTGTTGTTTTGATACTGGTCCCAAAACTCAGAACAATTTTTATATGGGGCATATATGTTGAAACGATGAAAATGACACAAATATCCATGTATTGAACCCTACAAAAAAATGCCAATGATGAGGCTATATGCATGAAAATCTGCACACCGCGGATCCCACATGGCCAATAAACCCCCGGAGTGACCAATGGAATCCACCCCAACAAAAAGGCAAGTGGGGAAAATTTCTAGAAAGTATGCAATCGCACGTACAACAGAGGATAAAGTTTCCTGAATAAAAATGGTAACAGGACTGACAAGACGAATGAAGTGCCAAATATCCAATTGTTTGGAGCAATCCCGTAACCCCCTCATGTTAAATGATAGAATTTTCATCAAGAGGTACCCTGTGAGGGAATCTGTGCTTAAGGGCCTGAGGATCAAAAGAGGAGAGGATGGGTACATCTGGATCTTGAAAAAGAGGAGCTCGAGAAGTAGATCTTCCTTGGAAATGGTGGCTACCCTTTTTCTCAGTCTTTCTGACAATAATGTTTTTAGCCGAGGCAGAGCTAATGAGAGGGAGCAATGCGAGGGCGGGGGGGTTTCTTTATGAATAGTGAGAGCCTTGAGATTCAGTGTCGGATCAAGAAAAAGGAATTCAATATCACTGTCCACGAAATTATGAGGAGAGGAGACAAGCTCCTATCCATCAAGGGGGCAATGAGGAATAGGAGAAATCGACTCGAGGGGGGGTGTCACACCCTTAGCCTTCCTATAATTTTTTTGCTAAGGATGTGCGGCACTGCCGGGCAAGTCTTTGACGTTACCCTCAGACTACGCCTTACCAAACGTTCATTTCACTTCGTTACACGAACATTTATCTTTATCCAATTCTTTATTAATTCCAACACTTGTAATCTTATAACTGTTTAATTATGTTACAATTACCAAATGCATATAAGAACCATTCATATATAACATCAACCGTTAATAATTGTTCACCATATGAATAACAGTATTCAACACATAAGAACACTCAGCATATATGGGCGGTACAGCTCCCCGAACTGCCCGCAAGACTTTCATTAACCGGTTAATAACAATGTTTACAATCGTGGGTCGACCCGACCGCACGGCAATAAGAGAGGGGCAGAGCCCGTGTACCGTAACCTCCACGGCCTGCGCAATTACAACAGTAATGTAATAGTTCGGGTGTCATACAACCTTACGGTTCACCCTTTCGTCTTCCAGCAGGAATACAATATGAGCGTAACCAGTCATCCACTCGACCGATACTCTCAACCACAGCAAGATCGCTGTTCTTAAGTCATACCCCGAACCTGTAGCATTCGTGTATGGACCACCTGTGTTATCCCCGAATCTGCAGCTGTCGTGTACCCAACTTCCTCTATCACCGAATCTGACCTGCGCAGGTTATCAACCGAAGAAGTGCGAAGCTCGTTCTCCTTAAAGCGCATGAGTTAAGTGCGCATTCCCTTGGAGGCCTTGCGCACTACATCGAACCTGTAATCCGATTCTTTTAGAGCGAAGATGATATCGAATGATACTTCGATGATGAGGAATGAGCTCTCCTCATTCCCAAATATATACGCTTGCTCCCTTCCACGTTTTGAGGCCGTTTGCCTTAAGGCCGACTCTCCTTTCGCATAAGAAGCCCACGTACTATTTCTTTTAATTAATTTAATCCACCGCCA
>APFE031452095.1:0-53924 GCA_000404065.3 Pinus taeda | reverse complement strand
AAAAAATATTTTAACAATATACTGCTCTATCAGTAAAAAGATAATTTAATAATAAATTTTATGATAAATTAGTGATAAAGTATAATGGATTAGATGGATGCTTGAGTACTTCATACTGAGGATTTAGGAGTTCTCACCATCAGCTTCTGGCATCTGTATTACGAAGGTAATCGTGCATGCATCAATTCATGGATAAATGGAATCTTCAATTTTCTGCAATCTTTAATAGGAAAGTAATGGCGCATCCATCAATCCATTGATAAATGGGATAAGTAGTTAAAATATATTTTTGGCTTGTATTTTGGATAACCTAGGAAATTTGAATTTGAAATATCTATAAAAATCTGCAGCAAGTAGAGAGCCAAGGACGCTATCTTCTACTCATACACCAGAAGCTTGAATTGTTTTGCTGCTACTCTGGAATAAGAAGAAGCTCTTGCTCTTTCAGGTGAATTACTTATCACTAAAACATAGTTTGCACAGTTCGTAGACACAAAATTTAAGATTTTTACTAACTGAATTGATGTTGTTTCTGTTGTCAGAACTCCCTCAGGTAATATCTGTATTTCCTAACAGAGCAAGTAGTCTACACACAACTCGTTCATGGGGATTCCTTGGATTAGAAGAAGGCGCTGGAGAATCTGAGAATGAAAATATTCCTATGCAGTCACTATGGAGAAAAGCAAAATTTGGGGAAGATGTTATAGTTGCTCACCTGGATACTGGTAGCTACTAGCTCCCCAATAATCTAAAAAAAGTTCAGTGTATGCTTGATAAGATACATTAAGATAATTTTAATTTTGTTGGTGGTGTTAAATATTTGTGTTATTGTTCTTCTGGTTTTAGGGGTATGGCCTGAATCTGCAAGCTTCCGAGACATAGGTATAGGACCTATTCCTTCTCGATGGAGGGGCATTTGTCAAAATGGAACAAAATTTACTAATGCTCAATGTAACACGTATATTGATTAATATGCATGGCACTTCTCAATGTAATTTCCAGTTGTAATCCTTTATTAGTTTTAATATAGGCTGCCTGCATAACAAAGCCCAATCCAAATAACGATGTCCCTATAAGCAAATACTAGAATCTTATTTCCAACCAAATACTTAAATGGAGAATCTTCTTTACAACCAAATACTTAAATCTTCCTTTACATATTTTTAATGTAAAGGTTCTTAATGTGACTTCACATTTTATAGTTTTGACCCTAAGGTGTCTTTATGAGGCCGAAACACAGTCCCTACGACCAAGTATTTCATTTTCTTTTCCACCTTTTTTTACCTTAAGGATTTTGAAGGTTTTTGGCTGGGTTATAAATTTATTGTTCTTGATTTTAAATTTGTTTCTGTTAAGTTTATAACAAATTTGTAAAAATATTATGGTTTGTGTGAGTTTTTGTTCTTATTAGGTTTTAGATTCAAATTTTATAAATAGAAACAAAAGAACAAATTGTGAAGAAAAATGTGAAGGTTATAAAATTCTTGTATGAAATTTGTGATTCGTAAAGATATTATAGTTTGTGTCAGATTTAATTTTGTTTGTGTGAAATTTAATACTTATTAAGTTTTGAGTTCAAATCCGATTGAAAATATTGAGATTAAAATAGGCGCTCTTCACAGTAATATAGAAGTATCACTTTCCAAAGCGTTGTGTGCTGCAGGAAACTGATTGGTGCCAGATACTTCATCAATGGATTTTATGCTGCATATGGAGGTTTGAATGTGGTTCTGTGGTTCTTCTCCCGAACAAATTGATGAAACATATCTGAGCAAGCTCAATGAATAAAATACAATTAGATGTTAAACTGGTTTCATTTGTGAATTACAGCTACAAGAATGGACAACACCAAGGAGCCAGAATTACTCCTATATATTTTAGATAGTTAAAATTCACGATTATAACAAAATTTGCATCTGAAAATTCCAACCCAAAGACATCTAATAATTATAATTATACTAAGCAATAATAATGGCTAGCAATTCTCCGGTCGACCTCAATGGCCATGTTCTACACATTTTTTGTTTACGGTAAAGTAATTCGTTGCCACGTGGGCGGCTTCGCTGTAATTTGTAATGAAAAGAAACCAAATTCAGGCATTAAATGCCATCTGGATCCGGCCACGTCAAAAAATAGGACTCCAACATTGACACGCGTGTGTAAAATTCATGAACGAAGAACCTAGAAAAACCTATTGCTCGTCGTAGTTACAGTTACGCCACAACGTTATGTTCAGTTTTGAGTTGTCCTTTAAAAACCAAGGAGCGTAATTGTAACCTAATTGGGGACTCTTCGGCTTCTGTTCAGCTTTTGGAGTAATTCTGGCGCAGTTTTGGTATTTCGAATTTATTTGCAGGGTATTGTAACCTATTTGGGGACTCTTCGGCTTCTCTTAGGCTTTTGGAGTAATTCTGGCTCAGTTTTGGTATTATTAAATGCCTTTAATTTTAATGTCTGCTATTGCTTTTCTGAAAACCGCTGGAGCAACATTGGCGAGACGATGTGTTTCATTTATGACCTGGGAATTGAACAAATACAAACACGATCAATCATCTCGACACCATATATCTGGTCTCAAATATAACAGTTATCGAAGTTTAGGGTAACTGAAAAAAAAAAAATACTAAGGAAACACAAATTGATAGAAGCTATGAGCTGAAGGCCAAAGGGGTTGACACAATTGCCTGCGTTTCTGTAAACGATGCTTTTGTTATGAGGGCTTAGGGTCAGAATCTGAATGTAGGTGATAATATCCTCCTGCTGGTCGATGGAAATCAAGAATTACAAGTGAAGACTATGTTGCTCAAATCCCATCTTTCCAGATAACCAAATACGAAAATTCACCTCAGAAAACCAGTCTGAACCTAACATATAATCCTAGCTCTAATTTGACAAGAGATATACAGAAGCTAATGTCTACTTAAGACAAACAAATTTGAAAGTAAAGATATATTCTTTCTATCACTCAACGAGATCAATAAGAGCACATACCTGTGTGGTTAACGCATACAAGAATCAAGTATATTATATGTTTAATGCGCCCATATAGCAGTATCTAATATTCAATTCATAGCGTATACATGAAAACAAAATGCATCCTTATTTCTAGTAAGATGGACAACAAATCGCAAAGGAAATATCACCAAATCACTAGTGCAACATAACAGGTACACCCACATGAATTCATAATTACACACTGTATGCATAAGAACAATTAAACATTACACAGAATAACTCCATTAGGGAGACTGTTTCAGAGAAAATTTATATAAATTGTAACAATCAAAACATTACAGAAGGAAAAGAGGAAATGTGAACATGGAACCGAGATTCCAGAATTGGTAGGATCTTAAGCGCGCTACATCCAATGAAACGTACCGAGAATAATGTTGCAGACAACTCTGCCTCCAAGGTGGTCTAGATCCAGAAAAGGTGAAAGGAAAAATTGTTGCCTGCCTGCGTGGTGACAATGAATTACTCGAGAAAGGTGAAACAGTTCGTACAGCAGGAGGAGTAGGCATGATTATCTGCAATGGACCCAAAACCGAACGAGACATTCTTTTAGAAACATATTCTCTTCCTGCCACACATTTGCATGCAGAGGATGGAGCAGAAGTTTTTGACTACATCAAATCAACAGTGTAGGAGTCTAGGTTTCTATAGTTTTCTATACAGATGTTAAAAGTGGATTGCATATTTCTAGAAAATTTGGAAATGGGATGGCTGAGTAGTTTTTGACTACATCAAATCAACAGTGTAGGAGTCTAGATTTTTATAGTTTTTTTATAAACATGTTGGAAGTGGATGAAATATATTTAAAATATTTGGAAATATGATGGAGCAGTGATTAACCAATTGGTTTCCTAATTTCATTCTTATTCATCGGATTTCAAAATATTTGAAATATGTCTAGAGTGTGTAAGTAAATTAAATGTAATTGTTAGGAGCATGTTAAAAAGGTTTGTAGTCAACAAAGTACATACATGAAAATCCTAATTTGCAGTTAAACTATGCTCATTCAGGTCCCCTCTGGCTTCTATTGATGCAAGAACTAAGTTAAATATAAAGCCAGCTCCGGTGATGGCAAAATTTTCTTCTCAAGGGCCGAATCAGATTACTCCTGACATACTCAAGGTTATAGTCCATTCCCCACAAGTAGTGTTTACATCATGATATATCCATTGTCAAAGACAGTAATTATTGCAAAGAAACTTCTTAATTGTTTCTCCCATGCAGCCTGATATTACAGCTCCAGGGGTGAACATCCTTGCAGCATTTTCAGAAGCAGCACCCATAACTGATCTTACCTCCGATAATAGACATGTCCCTTTCAATGTACTTTCAGGCACATCTATGGCATGCCCACATGTTGCTGGAGTTGCTGCTTTATTAAAGGGAGCACATCCTGATTGGAGCCCAGCAGCCATCAAATCTGCCATTATGACTACAGGTATATAAATCCATCTATTTATTCATTTATTATGGTAAATTTATATTTCTTTTGGGTTCTTGACTTTGAAATTCAATAGATGTATTTCCACATTTATTTTAGCTATGAGATGATTAAATAATCTGTCTAACAAACCAGCTTCAAAATAGTCTAGATAATTTTCTTTTTTTTTTAATGCACAGGGTTTTGAACTGATAACCTTTTTAAAAAAAATGATGGAAAGTATATTCTATCTAATTCCCAAATATTTCTGAACAAGGACTTTCTATGATTAAAATTGATTTGGAATTCATTTTCCGTATTCATTTTTCCTGTCAACAATTCAACCCATCAAATGTGGTTTTGTGGTTCATCTCCCGAACAAATTGATGAAACATATCTGAGCAAGCTCAATGAATAAAATACAATTAGATGTTAAACTGGTTTCATTTTTGAATTACAGCTACAAGAATGGACAACACCAAGGAGCCAGAATTACTCCTATATATTTTAGATAGTTAAAATTCACAATTATAACAAAATTTGCATCTGAAAATTCCAACCCAAAGACATCTAATAATTATAATTATACTAAGCAATAATAATGGCTAGCAATTCTTCGGTCGACCTCAATGGCCATGTTCTACACATTTTTTGTTTACGGTAAAGTAATCCGTTGCCACGTGGGCAGCTTCGCTGTAATTTGTATTGAAAAGAAACCAAATTCAGGCATTAAATGCCATCTGGATCCGGCCACGTCAAAAAATAGGACTCCAACATTGACACGCGTGTGTAAAATTCATGAACGAAGAACCTAGAAAAACCTATTGCTCGCCGCAGTTACAGTTACGCCACAACGTTATGTTCAGTTTTGAGCTATCCTTTAAAAACCAAGGAGCGTAATTGTAACCTAATTGGGGACTCTTCGGCTTCTGTTCGGCTTTTGGAGTAATTATGGCACAGTTTTGGTATTTGGAATTTATTTGCAGGGTATTGTAACCTATTTGGGGACTCTTCGGCTTCTCTTAGGCTTTTGGAGTAATTCTAGCTCAGTTTTGGTATTATTAAATGCCTTTAATTTTAATGTCTGCTATTGCTTTACTAAAAACCGCTGGAGCAACGTTGGCGAGAGGATGTGTTTCATTTATGACCTGGGAATTGAACAAATACAAACACGATCAATCATCTCGACACCATATATCTGGTCTCAAATATAACAGTTATCGAAGTTTAGGGTAACTAAAAAAAAAAATACTAAGGCAACACAAATTGATAGAAGCTATGAGCTGAAGGCCAAAGGGGTTGACACAATTGCCTGCGTTTCTGTAAACGATGCTTTTGTTATGAGGGCTTAGGGTCAGAATCTGAATGTAGGTGATAAGATCCTCCTGCTGGCCGATGGAAATCAAGAATTACAAGTGAAGACTATGTTGTTCAAATCCCATCTTTCCAGATAACCAAATACGAAAATTCACCTCAGAAAACCAGTCTGAACCTAACATATAATCCTAGCTCTAATTTGACAAGAGATATGCAGAAGCTAATGTCTACTTAAGACAAACAAATTCGAAAGTAAAGATATATTCTTTCTATCATTCAACGAGATCAATAAGAGCACATACCTGTGTGGTTAACGCATACAAGAATCAAGTATATTATATGTTTAATGCGCCCATATAGCAGTATCTAATATTCAATTCATAACGTATACATGAAAACAAAATGCATCCTTATTTCTAGTAAGATGGACAACAAATCGCAAAGGAAATATCACCAAATCACTAGTGCAACATAACAGGTACACCCACATGAATTCATAATTACACACTGTACGCATAAGAACAATTAAACATTACACAGAATAACTCCGTTCGGGAGACTGTTTCAGAGAAAATTTATATAAATTGTAACAATCAAAACATTACAGAAGGAAAAGAGGAAATGTGAACATGGAACCGAGATTCCAGAATTGGTAGGATCTTAAGCGCGCTACATGCAATGAAACGTACCGAGAGCGCTAGTCTCTTTAATCTTAAATTACAAAACCTCACTAACAGTGGCCACCAAAATTAACAACTAACAACTTCCAGAAAGGAAAATTATAAAAGGATTCTAAGAATCGCTGGAGGTTTCCCAATCTAACCATTGAGGAAAGGCAATCGTGGAAGGAGAGGAATGTGCAAAAGAACCGATCTGGAAAAACAATGTGTCTGAGTTAGTATTCGTCATGCTATGAGAACTCCAAGTGCGCAGCTAGAGAGAAACCACATGGAGCTACCTGTAACAAGAACCATAAGAGGCATTAGAAGTAGGAAAGAAAAGGCAACCACAATCAAATCATCATGAAAGGATCCCGAAAAGGGGTAATACTTGTGAAGGAGTGGCAGAGCTGAAAACTCATCTGGTCCATTGAACCTGCACAAAAGAACCCAACACGAAAATGTGACCATATTAATAAGTACACGAACCCATAAAAGAAATGAACCGAAACTGTAGGCAAGGCCTAGCGCAAACAAAAACCCCGCTAATGCAAGCCATGATACCCTGGCACAACCATAGACGTTCTGCGACACGAGGGCGACAGTTGAAACACACGATGGGGTTGCAGAAGAAGCCACAACGTAGGGCTGCAGAGATCTCATCTTCATTGACAGAGGGATAGTCCAAACGAACGACTGTAAAATATAGGTAATGTGTTTATGCTTCTGCAGCATATGAACTATTCGACCGATGCCAAATGAAACGCTCAAACCCTTTGGTATTCCTTTGAATCAACGGCTGAAATTATTGCAATCGTCTAACATATAATCGTGTGGCTTACAAGAGGACAAGTAAGCAGAGAGGAGAGTTGATTTCAGATGGAAACGCCTTACGGCGTAATTATTACTCTAAATAGTCTGTCGACATTATTTTACTCTCATTCAATCCTAAAAGTAGCAAATACACATTTGAATGATGACTTAACTAATATTACATTTCTTTGGTCTGAAGACATGATTATTATTAATTTAGTATGCGGAAGAAGTGATGTGCGGGAGGTGCGGAAGTGCATGTGTCTCTTCTGCACTTCCACACCTCCCACACATCACTTCTGCACTATTGCATTATCATTTCTCACAAGTCATTCTCTCACCAACTCATTTAAATTTAAATATTTTGAGTATGACGAATTTTATGTTTTAAAAGTTAGAGGTACAAACAAGTTTTGAAAATTTTCAATCTTTGCAATTCATGCATTGACGAAACTTACTAAAGAGGACAACCACACAATCGTTGGCTGACAAGTGTTCTTCATTGAATTTGATTCATTGGAGTCACCTAGGAATTATATTGTTGCACATATGAGATCAGCATATGAAACCATTACTCACTCTCTGTTCTCCTGCATCTACGACTTCGAGGCCCAAAAGCAATTTACACTGTAGAATATTTTGAAGAGTACTTTAATTATTAGATATATGTTTTCACATTACTAATGCTATTAGTGCAGAAGAAGTGGGGGTGCGGAAATGCAAATGTCGCTTTCACACTTCCGCACCACTTGCACATCTAATAAATTTTTTGAACATCATCATTTCGTCCAACAATAATCATTTATTCATAATCAAGAAAAATGACAGTTCTGTGTTTAAATTTTTTTTACATATACAAATAATTTAAAAATATTCCATTTCAACACCTTATTTTTATGAATTAGAATAACATCGATACTTCATTAATTTGGAGGTTCTTTTATCAATTTTTTTTTGGAAATTTATATAAATATTTACACCAAAAGTGACGTTTTTCACTTAAAGGTATGAAATGTGTTTGACATATTTTTATATGAAAAAATGGAAATTTTGAATAAGGAAAGATATAATATATTGTGTCTGTGGAGTACAAAATATAAATATGTGCATAAGAAAGTTTGTGTTCCTTTCTTCATATACACAAAGCAAAATTAAATAACCATTCCAACCAACTAATCAATATTATAATTAACAATTTTCTATTTTTAAATAAACCCATTTCAAAGTACAATCTAAACCAAAAGTTTACTTGACTTCTACCAAAACGTATATTGCTTCCAGAAGATCTCTTCACACCCAGATTCATTAATTCTAAATTTAAGTTTTAGAGTCAAAGGTTAATCACAAACCTGAATTGAAAATTTTCTTTCGCCACGCAGCATGGGCTTTGCGATTTCCACATTTGTAGTATTCTTTCAAGTAAGAATAATCTCCATTTTTAATTGAGGCCTAAGAGTAGCACTATGAATTTGTTAATGTTCCTGGATTGTTTTTGTTTCCATGCTCAATACTACAAATTCATTGATGAACGAATGAAGGAATCAACATTGAGCAGATGATTGAGCGACTGACCTTTTGCATGATCTAATCAAGGAACCAATGCACTAAACTTCCTTCACAAATATTTCAACATTGCAGTGTTGTGAGGTCTTAGTAGCTCAGTGTGGTGGAAGTCATGTGGTAAGCAGGTTTGTCAAAAGTCTTGATCCGAACTTAAATAGGAACGCAACAAATTGCAGAGATAACCATAAAAATAGATATGCAGTGGAAATAATACTTCATTTCATTAATGTAAAATACTAAAATCTACCAACAGTAATGGAAATAAACCAGCTAGGGCGATGGTAGCTTATCTCTAAGAAGAGATGTGGTGGCTACATGCCTCTGAACTATGTTACAATGAGACTCGAAGGGCTATTTATTGTTGAGAAACAATGGAAAACCCTCAACATTCCAAAACCTAACCCTAGAAGATGAAACGCCAAATTTTGGGCCCCGTTTGGGTAAATTGGTACATCAACTTCCTAGGGTCGTAACTTTGGCATACGATCTCCATTTGACACGTACAATAGCTCGTTAGAAATATCTATTTGAGCACTACCACTTTGGGAAGGGAAACATTCGTCCATGAACCCATTTTGCCCCCAGATTTCCCAAAAAACGTTTTTTAGGGCCTCAAAATGGCTCCGGAAGTTCAAGACCTGAAAAACTGCTAAAAATAGTAAGTTGTGCTACAATTAAGGAAACTGAAAATGTTGAGCGAAACAATGGTGGGGGTCCAAGTGGACTTGGTAGGTGGCCACCAAGATCCACCTGGATCATTCCTCCCCCCTTAGGAAGCAATGGTCCCCGTTGCGTTGAGATCCTCCATGAGATGAGGAAACTTTTGCTGAACTTGGTCCTTGGTGAGCCACTTGCACTGGTGAAGGAGTTGGCCTGCTTTGACAACTCGATACAATTGGATATTCTGTTGGCGTGTGTTCTTTATTTTTTTGTCCATGATCCGATCAGTTGCATCTTGTTCCATGCAATTTGGATTTAATTATGTGGGTGTGAGTTGTTCTGTAATGTCAGATGTGTCTAGCAACAGTGGAAAGTATGGCCGAAGGTGATCCACATTGAACACTGGGTGCAGGCCAAGGAATGGGGAAATGTTGAGCTCAAATGCATTGTCTCCCACAGCCTTAGTAATGGTGTAAGGACCATATCAGAGTGGTCTCAGTTTCTGATAGGCTCCAGTAAGGCGTTCCTTTTGCAAAATGCACCAGACTTTTCGCCCACCTGAAACTGTGTGGCACCTGATGTTGATCATGTCGCTACTTGTACTTGGCATTTGATTTCTCCAAAATGTCATGGACCTGCTGGCGAATATGTTGGATGTGCTCAATGAAGCTAGTTGTCTTATCTGTTTTGGACTGGACATGAGTCGAATCTATGTGAGTAGTTGCAAGTAGCATGGCCACATCAATGGGGCATAGTGGCTGGAATCCCAAGCCCACCTGAAAAGGGTTGTGGCTAGTCGAGCTATGAAGAGCTCGGTTGTGGATGTGCTGAACATAGGGGAGGCTCTCGTCCCATGTGCGTGGATGCTTTGAGTTGTAAATGCGCAGAATGTGCACAATCATCCTATTGACAACCTCTGTCTGGCCATCAGTTTGAGGATGGAAGGCTGTGGACTTAGTGAGTTTGGTGTCCAACATTGACCAGAGACTGGACCAAAATGTGCTAAGGAACCGACTGTCCCGATCTGAGATGATAGACTGTGGGATCCCAAAGCGCACCCACACTCATTCCAAGAAGAGTTTAGCAATGGCTTCTGTTGTGATATTCTTCTTGCAGGGCGCCATAATGGCCATCTTCGAGAACCTGTCGATGACCACAAAAACACAGTGATTTCCATCTGCTAATATTTTTTTAGCCAGTTCTTTTTTCTGCACACATTCCCACCTCTGCACCTCCACACACATTCTCTATTTATATATTTCTTTGTGGGGATTTCGAATGCTAATGCCTAGACTAGAACAGACCCCCTTTGTTGGACACAGATGTGGACTCATGTTTGTAATTGAGCTTTGAAAGTGTAAGCACTACTAGGTTTTAAAGCAAGATCGCCTCAACTCAGATAAGCCTCATTGGTATCAGGAAAGAAGAGTCACGAACACAAACTTTCTTTCCCAAGAAGTGATTTTCAATGTGTGTGCAGAAGAACTGTTGTGCGGGAGAATGGGAATGCAAAATAAGAAACACAAAAAGTGGACACTGCACTTCCTTAGCACTTCCTTAGTCACGTCAACATATCCATAACTACGAAAAGAGGTTGAGACTATGTTGCTATGCAACTATCATTTTTATTTTAATTGACAAATAAGTATATTCTTCGAAATTTCATAACTGATATAAAAGATAAGTAAGTTCTAAATTCATTATAAGATAGAGTTTGTTTTGGTTTTTTTAATAACGTAATTTGATTAAAAGTTTTTTTTAAATTAATAAATATTTTTTAGAATTATATAAATGTGAGTGGTATAATTTAGAAAATTCACATAGTTTAAAAATTAAAATGCAGATTTTAATAGATGTTCAATATTGTAAATAGATTTTTGAAAATTAAACTATATAAATAAATATAAAATTAAATTATATAAACCAATTTCCAAAATCTAATTCTAAAATTCTAAATTTTAAATAATAAAAAATTACTATTAATGAGACTGCGCTGTACTCGTTACAGAGAAACTCAACTTGCACGAACGAGATAACTATTTAGGGTTTCAGTGGAAGATTATGAGGTTTCGGTCATTTTAAAAATAATGCCCTATAATTAGTCGGCATACAAACAAGTTGTGGTCCTTGTCGTGGTGGTCCCCTATAGAAGTAGTATCTTATTTTTATGGGTGCTTCCATTTACCAACGGGAGGGACCTCCGAAACGATACGCCATACGTCAAAATAGGGTTGGCGGGGATTGTCTGGCTCAAGTAACGGCACTGCGCAGGGCAGAGGTTCACTGCGGCAAGCGACAAACAGATATGAAACACCATTATCTGTCGTACCGGGCAGGATTAGACTACCAAAAACGAACGTTTACTATGAGGTGAGGAGGACTTCAGATTTTGAGGGCACAGGTACCTGTCGAATGATAAAGTTGACGAAGAGAATGATTCGATCCACACCTAGATTATCTTTTATTTTTTGGGGGGCTAAAATAGTTGTAATATAGTAATTTTTTGACAAATTAAATATGGTTATAATTAGTGATTCATATCAAGTTAAATATGGTTAGAATTGGTTATTGTACTTTTTGAAAATAAGTTATATTTTTTTTTAGGTAAATAAGTTTTGGTTTTAGACTTAAAATTGTACTTAATATAAATATCTAAGTATTTAAGATAATAAATTTTGACAAATCAAAATAAGTTAGAGATTCATGTCAAATTAAATATGGTTGAAATTATAATAATCTAGTGATTCATGTCAAGTTAAATATGGTCAGAATTGGTTATTATATTTTTTTAAAATAAGTTAGATTGTTTTTTAAGGTAAATAAGTTTTGGTTTTAATTAGTTTTGAAATTTCTAAATAAATTTTATCAAATTTATTAAAGTTTTGAAAAAAAATATATTAAACTAACTAAATATTTTGGAAAATTTAAAAAAATTTATTTTTTAAAATGTATTTTATTTTTTTCTAAATAGTTGTATATTGATTGATTATTTTATTTGTTTTCAAATTAAATTATTAGATATAAAAATTAGCAATTGTCCCAAGAGGTGCAAATATGTTTTTTTAAATTGGAAAAATGATATGAAGCAATACATTTTGTAGATAATATTTGTCATATACCATATGTATTAACAAATTTAATTTTTATATAAATATTATAAAGATAGTATTTTAGTTATATATATATATATATATATATATATATATATATATATATGGAGCTCAAACTAAAAACATTAATTTCATATATTTCTAACAAAATAGTAAAAAATAGAGAAAAATCCATGTAGGAAGCCACCATTTAAATTCACTTAAAATGATGGAATTACAAAAATCTATAGCGTAAATATTATTATTAATTAATAAATTTTTCTAAAAATTAATTAACCTTTCTTTACAATGTATTTTAATTTACATATGAATGTTATGTAGTGCTATTTTAATTTCATATATAATCTAAATTAAAATATAGAATAATGAAATTGTGTAATAAAGATTAAACTTTGGATGAAGAAAGGCATATTATAGCCATAAAAAGGCATTTTAATTCACATATGAATGTTATGTAGTGCTATTTTAATTTCATATATAATCTAAATTAAAATACAGAATATTGAAGTTTGTAATAAAGATTAAACCTTGGATAACCAAAGGTATACGATAGCCATAAAAAGGCTTTTCAAAAGGAATTTTTGTGTATATTTCCTCCTATGAAAACATGAATATTATCATAAAACAATAGAGATTGTCAAAAACTGATAATTACTTGGAAAAGTTGAAAACCAAGCAAATACTCACAAGTATTCTTGGCCATACATAAGTATGCCAACATCTTCTACTTCTAAGATGTCAATGTGGTGAGGATTTATATTTTTACCAATTCTTCACTTTTTTTTTATTGATGTTTCTTAACTACATTTTCTTTCTTATACACTCCATTAAATGGGCATGTCATTGTTGGATACAAATGTACTTCGATTTCAACAACTTATTCATTTTATTTATTGACCTTGATAATGGTTGAACACAAATATATAAAAAAATAAATAAAAAATATTTATGTGTTTTTAAATTCTAAAACAAGAATATGTTCGACCATGGTAGCACATTTGGAAAAAAACACATTGACAAGCCCTTGTGTATCCAAATGATTGGAAATTCATGTCTCAAAACAACACTTTGGCAAGCCCTTGTATATCCAAATGATTGGAAGTTCATGTCTCACTAATAGAGGCAAACGTTTTTTTATAGAACAAGAATATCATACAAATTGTATAATGTAGATACTGAAATATATTTACATTTTAACACTTATAATATTCTCTTACACGTATTAATGTTAAGGCAAATCATTGCTAAGAACATAATTCTTTTCTGCAAAGTTGTGATTATTGTAGCTATTTTTGGAAGGTAATATTTGTATTCAAAGGGAACAAATTCTATAATACTTCAAAGCAATGCGATGCATTAAATGGCTTCCATCCAAGTATTTTTTAAGGCAAAACTAATAACTCACATGCTAAAATTTTGAATACTACCTAGATTTTATATTACAATTCATAGAGAACACAATTCCTTCTCTGCAAGGTTGCCATTACTGCAGCTATTGATAAAAGTTTTGGTGAGTAATATTTATATTCAAAGGGAACAAATTTTATAATACTTCAAAACAATGTGGTGTATTAAATCACTTCCATCCAAGTATCATAAAGATGACACTAATAACTGCCAAAAATAATAGTGATTTAAGATTTTTGAACTACACTTCTCCTTAGAGTAGAATTGAAAACTAAAGTTGTAAAAAACACTTAAAACTATAAAAAAATATAATATTTTTTACATAATATAGTAGTAATGTGACTTTTAAGTAACTTTAATTTTTAATTAAATAAATAATAAATTATATTTTTAATAAAATAAAAAATATGCCTCTTTTATTTTTACCATTATCATTCATTTTAAAAAATCATAAAATATTTTACACCATAAACATATTATCAAATCAATTTATAAAAGCATTATATAATCCCTAATTTGAACTACTCAAATCGAAGTTCGAACTTCTCCATATTATTAAATGGAGAAGCATGAAAACATGCATTCACCATTAATAAACCTTCTATTCTCTTTTTAGTTTTTATAAAAGGAGTAGTCTATAACGCGATTTTTTGAAAGTTTTTCTGGCGGATTTTTCCAGTCAAAATCCGCCAGCAATTCATTGGAATCCCAAGTTTGATAGCTAGTTTCTGCACAATCAATGGCTCCTAGGGGTTTTTGAGGGCGCTGAATCCAAATATGCAGTTAGAAAACCATTTTAACTGCTAAAAATCAAGATTTAACCTCATTTCTTCCGCCGGATTCCGTCACCGGAATCTCCAAAAAGTCTCATTATAGACAACTCCTTTATAAAAACGCGTACTCCAAGATCGGATCATAACGACAACCAGCACTCCATACCTATTCACGGGGTTACTTTTCCGCGTCAAATCCATACTACCCAGCCATGAACACTACATTAAATTAAAATCTTTGTCCGCTTCAATTCCCGGACAAAAGCAAAAACCAAAAAGAAAGGCACAGAGCTTGATGGTCAAACTTGAAGACTGTGCCCAAGGGCAAGTTGCAACTTCTGTCAAAACAACCTAAAATTCATTAGAAATTGCTTGTCCAATCTAGTCCATTCTGTAACATTGTGACGAAGTTAAATTAAATTTGATGTAACATTTTGTTAATGGCGTTCATGCCTTAGCGCTTCTTATCAATAGTGAGCACTTTAACAATTCGTACTCTTTCCAGACGTTGCAGCAGAGCAGTCTTGAATTGGTGTTATACGCTTCTCCCACAAGAGGCTGGGTCAAGCCCGTGTGCTTTGTCAAAAGCATAAAATCTACCTGACATAACCATTATATTTCTACGCGTAAGGACATAGTTGATTAGCGGTCTGATAATTGTTTTTCATTCTTCCATTAAGTGTTTACTTGTTTATGCTCCTGAAGACCACTGGGACTGATATATGTTTGCCTTATGGATTTTATTAATTCACCTAAACGTGTGTATGGGACAACACAGCCCATTTCTATTAACTAAAGAAGCTCAGGCAGGGACAAGATAATAACGATAAATCGCCCTGCCCAGTGGCGCTGTAGCTAGTTTGGTTAATACAAAAAGAGATGAGAGGATCGAATCGCACTTTGACAATCCGCATGGAGATGAAACACTCCTCGACTCCATTTATCTGTATCACAACCTTGCTAGTGGACTTGGTGCTATTCCCAGATTCGAACCTGGGCCCCCTCCCTCAGCCACCAATTTTCCAGAGGTTCTGAGAGGACGTGTTCAGGTAAAAGGCTGGCTATTTTAACCCATGCCTAAATGTACCTGTCTTATCTTTCAGTTCGGAGCACAATACTTTGTCGACGTGTCAAAGTACTGATCTTTCACCATATTCCCTGATCGTGATGACCGAACAAATTTCATTCCTTTGCCCTCATTTTCTGCGTCGGGAGAATTCATGGTTTAAAGAGGAGTGGTTTTTAGTGTGATTGTATGAAAGGTTTTTTTTTTTTTTTTAGGATTTTTTGGTTTAATTTCACGAACAAATTTCATTCCTTTGCCCTCATTTTCTGCGTCGGGAGAATTCATGGTTTAAAGAGGAGTGATTTTTAGTGTGATGGTATGAAAGGTTTTTTTAAGGATTTTCTGGTTTAATTTTTTTTAAATTGGTTAAGAATTTAGTGAAATTACAAATTTAATAGGTAATCTCTACACAATAGAAATATACTGAGGGTTTTTTTTAGGATGTTGAATCTATATATATACAATAAAAAACTATATATATTAACCTAAGAAACATATATTAATATGATAAAATTGAATAACTATAAGTAGTTAATTATTTTATTACCTTTGGCTTATTAATATTTTAATATTATTTTTAATCTACCCTAGCTGTTGGTGGTCAACCTAGTCAATCTAGCCGTTTGGATGATCTACTCTCCCTATATAATTGGCAGCCATGATCCGACTCCTCAACTTGTAGTCAACCTAGTCAACATAGTTGTTTGGATGACCTACTCTCCCTATATAATTGGCAGCCATGATCTAACTCCTCAACTTGATGTGAGGATGAACCACACTAGTTGGTTCAAAACGCCTCCACAAAGATTTTCTACATGTGATTTACGCCAAAAATCTTCTTAATAAATATTATGGATCACAGAAGCCTCAATTCAACAATGAAAAACTAGTTTAAATAACACAAATTAAAATTTCACCTTAATTTTCTAAAACAAATAACAAAAAAATCCAAAAAAATCACAGTAAAAACAAATCAGTTTGAAAACCCTCTTTAACCTAATTTCCGAAAAGAGAATTCATCGTTTAAAAACCGCGTTTAACCTGATTCCGAAAATATTTCCGAAAAAAAGAGAATTCATCGTTTAAAAACCGCGTTTAACCTGATTCCGAAAATAGAGTGAGTAGCAAACACTTAACCGGAGCTAAAACTATTAGACTGATGTCACAGTGTTGTAAAATTGGTAGCCTAAGTCATCAGGTTAACTGATTAAAAAGAAAACCTATCCGCTTAATTGTATTGAAAAAAAAAAATTATAAAACAACTTCCTAGTGCCAAATATAAAAACCACATGCTAATGCTAATAATATGCTGACGATGAAAGATAATTTATTGGTCTGGATTTTGCATTATTTTTTCCACAATCGAGGTGCATAGGAAAGACCTAAACCTGCACAGATTATTTGTCTATGGTGAATGAGGTGCATAGGAAAGATCTCGAATTTGTCTGTGCTGAATGATATAGTAAATAAATGAAAGCTGATGTCCTAGGTGGAGCTAGAAATTGGTTTAATTAAAACTAATATACTTCAGAAGATATTTTTCTAAGAAATGTATTTAATGTTTTATATCCGTTCAGGTAGTGGGACACAGAGTAAATATCACATTTATGTGGTCCGCTATTTTCGAGGTTCATTTAATACATTTATGATATATCACATTTACTCATGGAGCTTTCTAATCTCCTAATATGTGTTCGGTAGATTTCTGGTAATGGGAAGAAGTGAATTACTTATTTTTCTTTTCGACTTAAAAACTAAAAATCATATTTATTTTAATTTTATTTGAACATACATTAAAACTCACCATTCATGGTAAAGCATGGAGATATTAATTAAGATGCACTTCAAGTGTGTTGTGTCCCTTTACAGCACCATATAAGTCTGGTGATGATGAATGGCAGTTTTTATTTCCACTTCTATAGCATTATAAATGTTATTTGATATGCAATGGGAATAGCCATCGCATGCCCTCTCCACGCTCGCTCTCTCTCTCCATGTGCTGTCACTGAAAGGGCGAGCCCTCTCCATGCTGGCGCTCTCTCTCCACGTGCTGTCACTCAGAAGACAATAACTATTCCCCTCGCATTTATAATGGTATAGAAGTGGGAATAAAGACTACCACGATGAATGGTCAATGTGTGTATTAATTCATTTAAACGTTATCCGAAAAAACTTTTTTTTTAAAAGAAGAAATGTAAGTCTAACATCTAATTCCTTTGTGTAGAGTAATTTTTATTAAAATTTACTTGGGAGAAGTAACTTGGTCCTTTTTCGACAATTGTGTTTAATAGTCCAATGTCCTTTTTAGTCTTACTTAACTCATCTTTAATGATAATGTACTTCAACATATTTTGAGTGAGGAGAAGGGATGTTAATTGGAATATAGTCCTTGGCGGGGAGAAAAGGAAGGAGGAGTTGTAGGGAGTTATTTTTGAATGCTTAGATTAATTTATTTTTGAAACTTAAATTAATTTAATTATTTATAATTTGATATGTTTTTGGTTAATATATATTAAATAAAAATATTTAAGTATTTATTTATATTCTAGTTGTTTGTTTGTTAGCCTGTTATGATTTTAATGAAAAGAGTATTTAAATTTTCAAAATTATTTATAATTTGTATTCGCCTTGAGTCATACCAATTTTAATATGATTGGATTTTAAATGTTTTTTTTTTAATTAGATTTGAAGGTAATCTTACGAAATACAATTTTTTAAAACTAAAAATATTAACAAAATTTAATATTTCAATAGATATTTTTGAAATCATAAATAAAACTATTTTACTCTATCTCAATATAGTTACAATAAAATTAAAATCAATAATGCAAATAACAAAAATTGGAAACTAAAAAGATATATAAAGTAATAAATATATGACTCCATCCAAAAATAGAGAGCTTGGAACTTATCAAGCTTCAAATCCAACTTTAGTTCTCTCACATAGTTTCAATTATTGAATCATGATATTTGAATAACGATTTTAATAAAGAATTCCTTTTCATCTTATATGGTACAACGAATATTTAATAAATGAAAATAAATGTTAGAGGATCACGTTAATGCAAAGGAGAATAATTGAATATAATGCATTGTCCAAAGTGTTTCACTTAGTGGAACTAGTCTTCCCCTAACATTGCCAAGTTTCATCATCGATTGAACAAAATTGGAGAAAAAAACCTTCCTCGAGAAGGGGGCATTTATCCTTTCCAAGTATTTCTTCTCATTGTTCAACATATGTGCTTCTCTATTATATTTACTTTCATTGTTGGTAAACCTCTCACCTTATTCATTGTTAAAAGAATTTGTCTATACCACAAGACCAAAATGTTTGTTGCAAAATAGTTTACAAATGCCTCAAAAGCTATTACATTCTTTGGTCTAAATGCAAGGGTCTTATTGTTGTAATATTGGATATATACAATTTTAGTTCTTTATTGTTTTTATTTTAATTTAGCTATCAATTACATTTTGCATAATATGCAGGTACTAAGCAACAATGTTGCATATTACACTTATATTAAAGTTGGAATTGGTTATATTTAAATTCATAATAAATAGATAATAGATAAAAACCATGCATTTACTATATAGTGCATTCAATAAAATATTAAAAAACGTTAAAGCAATTTTTGTGAAATCAATTGCATAATTGATTTTAGTACCTTTGACAACTCAATTTTTGGCAAAATTTGTGGCAAAATCTCTTATTCCATTAGTTGGCCATACTGATTCATACATCAAGGATTCTAAAGATTTTTTCAACTTCTCAAGGAAGAAAGAATCAACCCAGATGAAATTATTATTAGCTTCGATGTGATATCCCTCTTTATTAAGGGTCCCCTAAAAGAAGCAATTCTTGTAGTTAAAGAAGTGGCTAACCCTGTAGAAGCCAAACGTGCTGATGTTTTCCTTTAATACAATTTTTTTAGATTTAGAGAAGAATTTTATGAGCAAAACAGTGGGATGGCAATGAGATCTCCACTTTTACCTGTAGTGGCCAATCTTTACATGGAAAAAATTGAAATCAAGGACCTTAACACTTATCATCTCAAACATAAGATTTAAAAAATATTTGTGGATGACACCAATGTCATCTGGCCACATGGTAAAGAACAACTAGCTAAAATTTTACACCACCTCAATAACATCTCAAAAGACATTCAATTCACCATGGAGGAAGAAGAAAACAACAACATTCCCTTCCTTGATATTCTTATCATAAAGAAACCTAATGGAAGATTAGACTACAAGGTCTATCGAAAGAAAACACACACTGAAAATTACCTTCACGCAGACTCTCATCATCATCTCTCACAAAATATTGGGGTTATTGAAACCTTGGCTTCTAAACTTTTCAAGATCTCTAAAGATGATCATAAAATTGATGAACAAGGGCATCTAGTAAAAGTCTTTAGCAACCTTGGATACAACATGAAAGATATTAAGAATGAATTCCAAAAAGCTCAAAATCATGACAATAATCCTCGTAAATTTAACATCTATTACCCTAGAAATATTGCATATCTACCTTACCTTAAAGGAACCAATGACAAGATTGCAAAAGTATTAAATAAGACAGAGATTAAAACATGTTTTAAACCCCATACCACCATCAAAAAAATTGATCTGAAATGGGGCACTAAAGGCTTCTTGTCATGCTTACAAGAACCTCTCCCACTCCAAAGCTTATATATTCCCGAGATCTATGCTCATGATTGATAAATGTGGAATTAAAAGAACTTGAGATAGGTGTATGTTTTGTCTGCCTTTAACTATTCAATTTCTTGAGTCCATTTGCTTAAACTGATATTTAAACATATAACAGTAAATGCAATGCAGCAATAAGCAATCACAAAAGACAACAATATAATGTGGAGTTCACCTTGATATCTTGGGTTACGTCTCCTTGAGCTCTAATAAACTCGATCAGGCTCTTTTGGATTATGGCTTGACTTCTTTTACAAGTTCCACACTCAACTCCAATGGTTTACAACTGAACCAATGGGCTTACAATGCCATCTTACCCCTGGTTGTCCTTTAGCTGCAGATAGATCTAGGCTTCTCTGGACTAATTCTTTTAGTTAGTGCTCCGAGCTTCTTGAGCTTCTGGCTTCTCTAACTCCCTCATAATTTTGCAATGTCTCTGGAATTCCTTCTTCTGCGTTCTGCACAATAGACACCAGCAACAGCTTGATCCTTCGTTCTCTTTGATGTCTGATACTTCATTGAAACATTTAGGTGCCGCCTCCAACCTTTGGTGACTTCGCTCTATTAAGCACTCTGGCTCTGCCTCTCCAACCTTTGGTGGCTATCCTCTCGAGCCTCTGCTGAGAATCCCTCTCAATGGCCTTTACTGATAATCCCTCTCACATTGCCTCTAAGAATCTAAGAATCCTCCAAGAACCTGAGCCCCCTTTACTTCTGTGTCATTTATGCTTTTATAACCTACTTGGTTACAGTTCCCTTTTTGTGTGGAAACATAATGTTCTCACAATAGAAACAGTTTACAAATGAAAGGAATGGTAGGCGCGGGCAATCTCGACCGTCCGACCTTTCTCCAGAACTAAATCCCGAAATAGAGAATATTTTAACAATACACAGCAATGTATGGCAAGACATAGGAAATGTAGAAATTTCATGAATAATATGGCACTTATTCAACCGATATTATCCTGATTATACACTATTACGGAATGCATGCATAATACATAATCTCATCTACGTTGATCATTAATTTAACAGTATTCAGAAACATACACATGCGCACATTGAAGCATCAATCACACATATCAACACAGTATGTACCTGGGGAAAGCATAAAGCTGAAAACCCCACAACTATCTGTATATTATATTGATTGAAATCATGTAACAATACATAGTACAATACTCCTCGCAAGTACTCAGTACTATCTCCACCTGTTACACACAATACAGCTCAGATTTGAATCAATCACTGGCTCAAATCACCTCTGTTGCTTGCCTGCCTCCACTGCGCAATCCTGCATAGAGAATGGATGAGAATGAATGATCCATTCACGTGTTTCCCTTGTGTAACACTACACAATACTTATTGGCAACTCAATCCCACTGTTTGTGCAAATCACATGCACAACTATAGTCACAACTGACAGCTGTCTTGCCCTTTCACTTACTTCCAACACTTGTCTCCACTGAATTGTCCATGCACTGAGTTAACTGATGTATTCTTCAATTGCTTGATGAGTTAATAATTAGTCAATTAATTAATAACTAATTCACACCACTCAACATTAGTCTATTTGCTAGTTAGACTAACTACAACTAGTTCAACTGAGTCAAACTGAACACAACTCCATCAACTCCTGATCCAACTCCACAGAACTCAATCACTGAAGTCCTAACTGAAACCCTCCATGCAATAGCTCAAGTTAACCCATAGGAACCACGTATTTCCTTATGGTAGCTACATGTGCCACATCTGTAGCTCGAAACTGAAGTGCTCCAAGAGAATAAGATAATGTTTATAGTCGAAATATTATTAAGAGCTAATAATATTCGACTATTCTATTTTTAGCCTGGCAGTCTAAAAATAAACTCTGCCCATGTGTCTAAAAATAGAGGTCCATATATTTTTACCAACTTGACCAATCATCCACAAACAACATCTTGCAACTCATAGACCATGATCCATATGTCTAAAAATAGACATAGTCTAAAAATAGACTTGCGCCAAAAATAGCCTGCGGGACCACTTAGTGAAGGCGACTTCTTTTCACTAAGATCCATCATCTTGTTACATTTTCAACAGAAAAACGCAGAAATACATTGAAAACCCGACTGAACAGACTAAGCTGGATCTCAAAGATTATCAACCTGCATCTATAATATTTCAGGTCCGTTTCCTTATCACATGTCGCACGTCACATTGCGTAAGGCTAAACCCAAAACAAAACATGAATCAGCCAATACACAGGAAATACAAAGAAATCCATTGTTTGAATGCCAAGTCGGATCTCTAACGAAATCAAATCACGTCCATAAACCTTTTGGGTCTGCGCCTTTATCGCATATCACAATCACTTGGTCTAATGGCTTAATGCTCTCTTTTGGCTTTGCTTTCCCCAATCTCCAATCCTCGATCGCTCTAATTAGTGCTATCACATATCGGCGTATCGGAGTATCGGCGGTCGTTGCTTCCATGGTCCACAGCCCTTAAGCTCTCCCGATCAGCGATCATCGATCGCATCTCAACCGTCCATTCCTTTTCTGATCCGACGGCAAAAAATCTTTCATCGCAATCGGCCCATCAGCAACTCAGCATGTCGACGGTCGTCATATCGCTAGTTCCATGGTCCTTAACTTTTCCCGATTGATGATCGGTGATCAAATCCTGACTGTTGATCTACACACCCGATCTAATGGTTGACGTTTGATCACACCATCACAATCGCACTATTTCAAAGGCCGGCTCCAATAACTCACTGTTTGGCTTTCTCTGATGCGATATTTCCTCTTTGACTAACCCAAATAGGCCACGTGGCCTAATTCCGCCCTACCACATGGTAGCTATGGATTGGCCCATGGGCCTATAACAAAAATCAACATTTTTTAATACAGTTTGAAGGTTAATGAAATTGACTCCTTTTTTAAGGACATTGGGCAATTTTCATTTTACAATAACTCCTTCATCCAGAGTCCATTTAGGTCCATTAAAATTGCAGTAGATTTAGAATGAAGAGATATATGCAATGAGACTATTTCCAAGAGTATCCTTACTTTCATTTTTTATCATTAAAAGCCATCAAGGAATCATTTTCTGATCACGTCTCCCCATTGGAAATCTTTTGGACCCCAAAAGATTGATATACTGATCTAAACAGTAGGTGAGAGTATGACACCCTCTTCCTTTAGCCTCCATACACTTGCCTTGCATAGTACCTTTGAACCAAAGCCTTTGAACACTTTCCTTCTTGGATGTGCTAGTCCTTCTGGGAAGAACCGTCTTCCTCCTTGACTTCATGCAGAACTCCTGCTGAGAAGGTTTCAAAAGGTAGTTTGAACTTCTCTTCCTCAATCATTGATCCAAGGTGGCTCATACAAATGTGAAGTTACATCTTCTTCATAAAAAATTACATTTGTATCTGTTTGACATATTGCCAACAACAACTGTTAACAACAACGAATTACAAACAACAATTGCATGGCCTAAACTCTTGCTTCATCAAAAGAAATAGATTTCACATCTTGTGAACACCTCCATGCCTTTACATCTGCATACAAATGATTGACTAGATAACAAGCCAACAAAACATGCCTTTAAAACAATTGACCCTTCGAGTCAAGCATTTAGAAAAAGAATTATAGGATTCTTTTTTTCTGTTCAAAGATGAAACACTTCATCATTATCTCCATCTTGGAGACCAAATCAACTTTTTCCAAGTCAACATTAACATTACATGCATGTTTTAAAACAAAGTAATAAGCCCTTCAAGTTAATCACACATACATGTTCAAATACAAGGAAATCATCAACATCCTTGTGTTCATGCATATCATGCTTATGCATGCATTTCATCCTTCAACTTTCGCTTAAGTACACTGTACTTTCGAAGCTAAAATGAATATAATGTTGCAACAATAAAGTGAATCTCCTACTCAACTATGGGTTGATCTTTCTTCTTCCCTCCTTGTGGTGATAGCATCCCACTATGGGTTGATCTTTCTTCTTCCATCCTTAATCTTGGTGATAATATCTCGTTGAGCCTTGCACAATCCTAGTGATAACAACCGACTATGGGTTGATCTTTCTTCTTCCATTCAATAAATGAGACACCTTCTCATCACCATCAAATAAACACAAGTTGAAAGTAAATTTCATTTATAATAAGAATTTAATTTTAAATCCAAGATCAAGTTAAACATCAAATTCATGTATGAGACTCCCTTATTTGTGAATATAAAAATACATATTCTTAACAATTAGACCCAATCAATCTAAATATAATTAATGTGTTTTTATATTTTCATAAAACCACTTGTAATAAATATTAAAATTAGATTTCAATTTTAAATCCAATGATATTATAAATCAAACACACTTCCACTATATCCAAAGTTCCCCGAGATTAGAAATCAAAGACATAGGAACATAGGTTTCCTCCATACAACAAGAGAACTAGACTCCTCATAACAATCATAGTCAATTTTCCATACTCCAAAGGTTCAAGACATGTGAAAATGCAACAACTTAAACCAAATGCTATGCATCCACAAATTAGAGGTGATTGTAGAACAACAATGACAAGAGAATTTTAACCCAAAGCCTTGAAGCCAATACCCAAAAGCAACAACAAAATCAACAATAATACTTCATAGATAAAAGACATAAATAAATGAGACATACAACATGATGATAATACACATATTCTTAACAAGTAAACTCAATCAAAATAACTATAATTAATATGTTTTTATATTTTCCTATATTCACATTTTCTAATATATAATTAAATCAGATTTCAACTTTAAAACAATAGATTATAAACTCAACCCACTTCAATACACCACTGAAAACACTTCGTTACACCATTTTAATGACATATACATCATAATGATGATACAAATTAACTCTTTTCTTTCAAGTTATTAAAAACCATAATAAACATAAGAAAAATGAAAAAAGAAAATAAAACAATAAAGCTCACCCTTTACCTATTTTCAAAAGTGACTCATTTTTTTTTTGGACTTTGAGAAGATTTTACTCTTATTAGTCCCAATTTCTTCCCACGAACTATATAAAGCATCTCATGATCAATTAGTTTGGCGAGTTTTTGCGACTTTTTATTAAATTTAAGTAAAGTTTTGGAAAAACGTTGAATATTTTTATTTTTGTGTAAATTCAAAAAAAATTATAATTTCTGAAAATATTATTTCTAATTTTTTATTGGCTGAGTGAGCCTTGATTTGATATAATTCCCCTAGTGAGCCTTTGTTTTTGGTATTTATTAGTTTCTCACAAACCATTTTAAAATCAATAAAATAAATGACACTAACATTGACAATATTACCCTGACATTACGAGTGCTCTACCAAAGTCTTTGGTGTGTATGGGGGAAGGGATTATACAATTGTTGTGAAAACAACTTTCATTCCACAATTTTCAAAAATGATAGCAACCCCTCCTCATTGTGGTTTTTGCAGAGCTCTTTTAGAACTCAATATCTAATGGGGCCTCTTTAATTTTTTAAGTGATGTTGGAATATGTAATTCCTACTTGTCCCAGTTGTGATTATTTCTATATGGAGGAGTCTATTCCTATTTTGTTTCCTAGATTTTTGTGTGGTTGAGATATTCTCTCAACCAACAGATTGTGAGTCCAAGATAGTTTCCTTATCTTGAGACAACACTTCATGTATTTATCTGTAACATTATTTTATTAATTTAAATATAGATTTCCCTTATGGAAATTTAATATGGTATCAGAGCCAGTGAAGTCCTGGGCTAGTGAAATAAAAAAGTATGTGTATTGGCTTTTTTTTTTGTCCATCTATCAATGTTGTAGTGATCATTTTTTTTTTTAAATTGGTGATCAACTTTTCAAATTGTAAGGCTAGTATGAACAATTGTTGGTATCACTGTTGTGGGCCATGTGAGCAGAGTTTGTTGGCAAGATCTGCCATGTGAGCAAAGTTTGTTGGTGAGATCTGTGGTGTGAGCAGAGTTTGTTGGCGAGATCTACGGTGGTGCATCAAATCTCCCTTCGTTTGACCAGTGTGAGCTAAGAATTTCAATTCAACCAGTGGATCGAATCAATTCCTATCGGTGGCCTGTGTTTTGGGTGATAAATTTTTGTAGTCACTGGAGAAGAGTTCAGGTGGATCTTGACATCACCTAAGAGATCAATGTTTATACGTGCAGTGGTGCTTGGTTGGGGCCTGTGAGGATCAAAATCTTAGAACATGTTGGCAACTATGGCATTATTACCAAGTGAGGTAGAGTTTGTGGATCAATGTTTCTTTGGCAACAATGATAGAGTCTTTAATAGTGAGCACTGAGCCATTCACTAGTGCGTGGAACTGTTTGCAAGCTTGTTGCCATAGCTAAGGGTATCCTACAGGAGAAATTTGTAGAAAATGTGGAATGATGGTGAATGCAAGCGATTGGCCATTGCTCTATGTATGGGGTATTTTCTCTCCGTCAGTGAACTAGGGTCAAATAAGGAAGTCGGGGATATTTTCAAATAAACCACAGTGCCTAATCTATTAAATAAATTAGATCGAGATCATTGTTGAGCTAAATCAATTAGATCGAGATCGTTGTTGATCTGACAGAGTTGTGGTGGATCTGAGTTCATATCAGATCAGAAAATGTGGTATATGTGAATCGATGGCGTTGTTCGAGCTGTGGCATTGGTGAGCATCGTGGTATCATAACAACATCATTGTATATCAGTTAATTTGTGCTCTGAAGTGATTTCACTCGTAGGAGATGTATGGTGCTTTCTCACAAGTGATTCAGAAATCTAGTTGGAAGTGCGTGGTGCCTTCATGTTTTTTTCTTTACAGGTCGATATTATCGGTATGTGCATCCAAGGTAACAACATCCAAGTGAGGTGATGAAACAAGCGAGTTCTATCTATTTTGGAGTACATGAGTAAGAGAAGTGACAACGTTTTTTCTCTGATTTTTTTCGAGTTGCGCTCTAACGAATCTGATGGGCTTCTTGGTATTGGTCATGCAAACATGGAGGTGTTGAAGTCAATGTGCACCCTTGAAAAACTGTGCAATTGTAGTGAGGATATCCACTGCGCTTCAAAGACGGGATACTTTTGCAAATCTGGAAGAACTAGGAAAAGCCAGTTGCATTGGTGCTTTTGCATCAATGCATAAAATCATAGTCATTTTTAAATCATGGCTTGTGCTTTTATTTCACATTGTTTTGAAGGAAGATATGTCTCAGAAATTTGTATACATATTGAGATTCATGACCTCAATATGAAGTCATTAATTCTTCATTCGCAACTTTAACTGATGACAGGTAAAGTATAGAGATACAAGACTAGTATATCCAAGACTCAAAAGTACAAAGTTTATGATGGAAATATTCAAATGAGAAAGCAGTGGTCTGTTCCAGCATATGAATGGTGTGGTATATCCAACATGAGTGGAAAATTATCCGAGGACATCACAATGAATGTTTGTGTGAGTTAGTGTGATTTTGTGGGATAGAATCACTAGCATGTTGTATTATGAGTCACACATTTGATTAGTAAGCAATTTTAGGTTGTTTTGTAGTGGTCTTTGTAATGTATGTACCTAGTAACTCGAAGAGTTGGAGTCTGTAATGTAAATCTAATGAGGCATGTGTACCCCATATAGTTCGTGGTAATCTAAAAACCACTTTGTATTTTGCAGTGTCGGTTTGTGGTAAGCCAAAAACCACACGTGAGAGTGAAGTGGACACGGATTCCTATAGGCATGGTTTAGGGTCAGCTAACAAAACCGTTGGCATGGTTGAGGGTGAGCCAAGAAAACCGTGGGCCTAATTGAGTTGGGCCTTTGGTGAGCTTTAGTGGTTGTAGTGCCCTAGTTGTAGGTTTGTAGCCCAGAGTGGCTAGAGTGCCCTAGTGGCAGGTTTGTGGCCCAAAGTGGTTGGAGTGCCTTAGTGGAAGATTTGTGGCCCAAAGTGGATGTGTTGAGCCTTCATTGCCATGTTGAGCCTTGGTGGTTGAGTTGAGCCTTGGTGGTTGAGTTGAACCATGGTGGTTGAGAGCCCTTGGTGGAATGGTTGAGGGTAATCTGATAAAGCCCACAGCATGGTTACGGGTAATTCGATAAAACCCATGATGATAATGGAGGGGGATTTATAGGTACAGGTACATGTATACAGCTATAATGGTTAATAGAACCATGTATGCAAAGGAAATTCTACAAGACTGGTGGTTGCAACGATTAGCACCCATGCATTCAAATGGATGGTTGCTCCTTTATATGGACATCAACATATTCTTTTGTTATGTTTGAACACAACTAGACTTTACAGATTGATATCGAGACAAGTACTCATTAAGGGGGTGTGTTAGAATATGTAATTCTTACTTGTCTCAATTGTGATTATTTCTATCTGGAGGAGTCTGTTCCTATTTTGTTTCGTAGATTTGTATGTGGTTGAGATATTCTCTCAACCAACAGATTGTGTGTCCAAGATAGCTTCCCTATCTTCAGATAACACTTCATATATTTATCTTTTAACATTATTTGATTAATGTAATTATAGATTTCCCTTATGGAAATTTAACACAGTCATCTTCAATGGGATAAAAGGTATGTGAGAGGATGCATGTGCGGAGTAAGGAACACAAACTTTCTTCTACACACATCTCTATTCCTTTCTCTACACACTCAACACATTATATCCTTCCTATTAATTTTCAACAACTCCATTTTGTATAGCGAAGGCTATGGAACAAACATTGTAGCTTTGAGCATGATGCTTTTCAACAATAGAGCTACTTGCAAAGCTTGCTACCAATTGAAATGAAACCACCACTTCAATCCTTAGTGGTGTCTATCATGACAATTATCGCTACTAACCTGTCGCCCCATCTCTTCTCTTCACAATTACAATAGAGGATGATGCAATCCACTACTCCAACACTGTGACATGACTCAACTTTATTTTCAACCTATTGCCATATACAGAGTGGCATTGTTCCAATCATGTTTAGAAGGTAATTAATTATTACTCTAAATAGTGTGTCAACATTCTTTTACTCTCCTTCAATCCTAAAAGTAGCGAATACACATTTGAATGATGACTTAACTGATATTACGTTTCTTTGGTCTGAAGACATGATTATTATTGATTTAGTATGCGGAAGAAGTGATGTGCGGGAGTTGTGGAAGTGCATAGGTCTCTTCTGCACTTCCACACCTCCCATACATCACTTCTGCACTATTGCATTATCATTTCTCTCAAGTCATTCTCTCACCAACCCATTTAAACTTAAATATTTTGAGCATGACAAATTTTATGTTTTAAAAGTTATAGGTACAAACAAGTTTTGAAATATCTCAATCTTTGCAATTCATGCATTGACGAAACTTATTTTTGTCGTACATTGCACTAAAGAGGACAACCAGACAATCATTGGCTGACAAGTGTTCTTCATTCAAATTGATTCATTTGAGTCACCTAGGAATTATGTTGTTGCACATATGAGATCAGCATATGAAACCGTTACTCACTCTTTGTTCTCCTGCATCTACGACTGCGAGGCCCAAAAGCAATTTACATTGTAAAATATTTTGAATAGTACTTTAATTATTAGATATATGTTTTCACATTACTAATGCTATTAGTGCGGAAGAAGTGGGGGTGTGGAAATGTGAATGTCGCTTTCACACTTCCACACCACTCGCACATCTAATAAATTTTTTGAACATCATCATTTCGTCCAACAATAATCATTTATTCATAATCAAGAAAAATGACAGTTCTATGTTTATAAAAATTTTACATATACAAACAATTTTAAAAATATTTCATTTCAACACCTTATTTTTATGAATTAGAATAACGTCGGTACTTCATTAATTTGGACGTTCTTTTATGATTTTTTTTTGGAAATTTATATAAATATTTACACTAAAAGTGATGTTTTTTCACTTAAAGGTATGAAATGTGTTTGACATATTTTTATGTGAAAAAATGGAAATTTTGAATAAGGAAAGATATAATATATTGTGTCTGTGGAGTACAAAATATAAATATATGCAGAAGAAAGTTTGTGTTCCTTGCTTCATATACAGAAAGCAAAATTAAATAACCATTCAACTAACTAATCAATATTATAATTAACAATTCTCTATTTTTAAATAAGCCCATTTCAAAGTACAATCTAAACCAAAAGTTTACTTGACTTCTATCAAAATGTATATTGCTTCTGGAAGATCTCTTCACAACCAGATTCATTGATTCTAAATTTAGGATTTAGAGTCAAAGGTTAATCACAAACCTGAATTGAAAAGTTTCTTTTGCCACGCAACCTGGGCTTTGCGATTTCCACATTTGTTGTATTCTTTCAAGTAAGAACAATCTCCATTTTTAATTCAGGCCTAGGAGTAGCACTATGAATTTGTTAATGTTCCTGGATTGTTTTTGTTTCCACGCTCAATACTAGAAATTCATTGATGAACAAATGAAGGAATCGACATTGAGTAGATGATTGAGCGACTGACCTTTTGCATGATCCAATCAAGGAACCATTGCACTAAACTTCCTTCACAAATATTTCAACATTGCAATGTTGTGAGGTCTTAGCAGCTCAGTGTGGTGGAAGTCATGTGGTAAGCAGGTTTGTTAGAAGGCTTAAAAAAGGGAACCTCGCCGTGTGAAGTAGTCGGTTGTAACAAAACAATTTCGAGAGGGTTGTGAGTTACGACATGGGACTCAATTATTAAATATCTAATCAACGAAGTGTTATAATTTTTAAAACGTATGCTCTTTTGCGAGGGATAATACACATTTGATTGTATCTATGATAGAGTTATTATCTTTTAAATCCAGAGTGTTTAAATGAAAATTTTGTGAAAAAACATGAAAATGGAAAAGTGCGGAAGTGCTAATGTCTGTTTGGCATGTTTCTCTTTCCGCGCACATTCTCACTTTTGCACCTCCACACACATTCTCTCTATATATGCTTCTCTATGGGGATTTTGAATGCTAATGCCTAGACTACAACAAACCCCCTTTGTTGGGCACAGATGTGGACCCAGGTTTGTAATTGAGCTTTGAAAGTGTAAGCATTACTAGTTTTCAAAGCAAGATCACCTCAACTCAGATAAGCCTCATTGGTATCACAAACTTCCTTTAGCAAGAAGTGATTTTCAATGTGTGTGCAAAAGAAGTGTTGTGCTAGAGAATGGGAGTGCAAAACAAGAAACACAAAAGGTGGATAGTGCACTTCCTTAATTACGTTAACATAGGGAGAATAGGAGTGCAAAACAAGAAACACAAAATGTGGACCCTGCACTTCCTTAATCACATTGACCAACATATCCATAACTACCAAAAGAGGTTGAAACTGTGTTGCTATGCAACTATCATTTTTATTTTAATTGAAAAATAATTATATTCTTGGAAATTTCATAACTGATATAAAAGATAAATACTTGCTAAATTCATTATAAGATGGAGGTTGGTAATTGCGACCCTATGGCTGACTCCCTTAAATACATCATTCTGGATCACACAATTTGGTTGACATTTGCCCTAACCACATTGCCCCCACCTGGGATAATGGAAGATCAAGGGACTCATATATAGCTAAAAGACTTGACAGGTTTCTCATCCATGATATGCTTATCGATAGACTCAGATTGGTATCATCCAAAAGTATCAGTAGTTATATCTCAAATCATTCTTCGATCATTCTTCATTGGAGACAACTAGACTTCAAAAGGGGATTGCCCTTCAAATTCAATTGACTCTGGTTAAAAGACCCTTCCTATGTTGACCTTGCTAAAGATATTTGGACCTCCATTCCAAATTCCTCTACATCCCATATAGGTCTATTCCTTGACAAACTAAAATCTCTTCGAAACATAACAAAAAAGTGGGAATGGGAGAAGAAAATACAACTCAGAAGTGAGCTCAGAGAGATTGATCAAGAATTGGATACTATCAGCAGAACAATGTCAACTCACACTCTCAATCCAAATACTTGATCCAGAATTCTCTCCCTTGAAAAAAGAAAAGCACAAATTTTGCTTATTAAAGAAATGACTTGGAAGCTCAAAAGTCGAGTCACTTGGCTGAACGAAGGGGATCAGAATACAAAATTATTTCACAGGTTTGCAAACTCCCATCGACAAAAAAAACTCCATCTAGGAGATTTATGATTCGAACGACACCAAAATTACAATCACAGGATGCGAATAGTAGGGCTGCCTTCTCATACTTTGAATCAACTTTTGCCCAAACACCTTCGGGGGACCCAGAAAACTTATTATGGGGAGTTTCTCGTTTTCCACTAATGTTCGGGGAAGAGGCAAACAAATATCTTATCCATCCTGTCACTTCAGAGGAAATTCAAGCTGTCATTCTTTCTTTCTAGTAAGACAAAATTTTGGGCCCTGATGGTTGGACTATGGAAATATTTGCAAACTTCTTTGATTTATTTAAGCTCGATTTGGTAAACCATATTAAATTATTTCACAACTTGGGCTTGGTCCACCCCCTCTTAAATTCCTCATATATAGCTCTTATCCCCAAAAAGAAATCCCCTATCACATTCTTTGACTTCCATCCCATATCGCTCTGTAATGTTGTTTACAAAATAATATCCAAGACTATTGCAAATCCTCTGAAGCTAGTTTTGTCAAATTACATCTCTCCCCAACAACATGGCTTTCTTAAGAACAAACAAATTCATGACACTGTTGCCACAGCACGGGAATGTATACATGCCATTCAGTCGAAGAACATTGATGTTGATATAATGAAATTCAGTCTTACAAAAGATTTCGACTGTCTAAATTGGACTTACCTGAGACTAGTTCCTCATAAGATCGGTGTACAAGCCTAGGCTATAAATTGGATCATGGCCTGTGTCACCTGTGTCCAGTATGTTGTTATCATAATGGACTCTCGACCACCTTTTTTCGAGTAGGTAAGGGTCTTAGACAGGGTTGTTCTCTATCACCCCTTTTATTCATCCTTGCAACAGATGGTCTAAGTCTCCATATATCTGATGCTATGACAACAAGGCTCTTCTCTCCTCTCAAACTTGGCAGAAATATAAAGATCTCATATAGTTTCTTTATGGATGACGTTCTCATTCTTGGGCTTCTAAACAGGTTTTCTTGGTGTCATTTATTTCAAATCTTTAATAAATTTGGAATTATATTAGGCCTCAAAATGAATCATTCCAAATCGGTTATTATGTATAATCTGGAAATATCTGATACCATTGTTTATATTGCTAACTTATTTGGAATTCCTACAAAATGCTTCTCATCTGGTCTGAAATATCTTGGCTTCCATTTGAAACCATGCAAGTACAAGAATTCGGATTGGAATTGGCTTGTAGACAGATATTTCTTGAAAATATCAGCGTGGGAGAATACATGTCTTTCTTTGGGTGGATGTTTCACTCTCGTCCAAGTAGTTACAACACAAATTAGTGTGTACTGGGTGCAGTTGGTTTATCTTCCAACTACCATAATTAAAAAACTGGACAAAATCACAACCATCTTTATTTGGTTTGGCTTGAAGCATCGGCAAAAGTTTCACTTAACAAAACTGCATCACATCACCCTCCCAAAATCCATGGATGGATGGGGCATACTCGACCTTGGACATTTTGGATAGGCTCTACTCCTTAAATCCATTTGGCGGGGGATTTTTGGGATTGGTATCTGGAGTAACATCATCAATAGTAAATACCTTAATAATATCGACTTTAAAGTCTGGATGAGAAGTGGACATATAGGGAGAACTTCTAGCTCTGTGATTTGGAGAAGTTTCTTTAAAATTCAAAGAATTTTTATAAATATGATGGCTTGGAACTTGGGCTTTGGTCACCATACAATATTGGGCTGTGACCACATCAAAGGACTATCTGATCATATCCTCAACCCGGATCACTTCATTGAGACTGTACATCATAGTGGCATCTTCTTTTGGCACCAAGTAATTTCTACTTGGACAAACGATAGACCGATTTTGCTCAGATAAATCTCTCCGGAGTTGTTGCTGTTGAGTGGAAGCTCATTTGCTCACATTTAAATTTGGCGAGCCTTTACATAAATGAACTTGTGGATTCTATTACATGGTCTGGTAAATTAAGGGAAAACAACATTGTTGTTGTTGATACATACTACCAGCTGTGTTTACTTCAAACAAACCACCCAGGGAATGGGTGGTTCACAAAATTTTGGAGTCCACTTCTTCCCATTAAAATCACTATTTTCCTTTGGCTTGTGTGGAATAATAAAAATTTGACTTGGGAAAACCTTCAAGTGTGGAACTGGTCTGGCTGAGGATTATGTGCTCTGTGAAAATGATACGGAGAACAACACACATCTCTTCAGAACTTGTAGTTCAGTTGCCACTTTATGGCAACAATTAGAGCACAAAATAGGCAGCCTGGGGCCATATATATGTGACATTGAACCCTCGCTGACCTGGTGGAGCAACCAATCCAGCCCAAGAAGGCTCATTCCTGCAATTTTTATATGGGAAATATGGAAATGGCGCAACAACATCATTTTCAACAATCACAGGGAGTTGGCATTGAGCGTGCTAGATAGAATTGCTCGAAAACAGATGATGTTCTACAATCCACTCCAAAACAGAGGCCAACTCAGACATTACAAAATATGGAATTGGTATATCCATCAGGTTTCTTTCATGGGGCCTCAAGAAATCACAAAGGTGGTTGTGGATTCATAATCAATTTTCATCCAGAACTATCATATCATGTCTTCTGGGGGGTGGCACTGGAACAAACACTAAGGCAGAAGTTGTGGTCTTTGGGGATTACTTTTGTTCACAAATTTTCTGGACATTCAAAATTTACATGTTTTCATCGACTCCAAAGTCGTCATTGACTATGTTTGTTTGCAGGCTCATATTCAAGTATCTTCACTACAAGGTTGGCTAAAGTAAATAAAAAATATTTGGAGTTCCCTAAAAAATCCCACTATCCAACATATCAACAAAACTTTAAATTCTGAGGCTGACACACTATCAAAGAATGCTTTGGACTTGGAGCTTGATGGATTGATGAAGACTTGGATCGATGTTGGAAACTTCCCAATCCCTTGTTAGTTCTTAGATCTATTTTTCGCTAAATGTTTTCCAAATTATCAACTGCATACTTTCTTAAGAGACTGCTGACAACACTCCTTTTGTTTTTAATTGATCGCGATATCCAGCTAGATTTTTGGTGCTTTTGCGAATAAACCATAATAGGAGTCAAAGGTTTGGCCACTGGGCTTTCAGTGTCCTCTCCCAGGAATGATTGCTCTAAACTTGTAAAATATAAAACTATGTTTCCTCCTGGGTAGATGGTGTTACAATTATATCATATATACTCCTATTTTCTATCTTCCACTGGAGTTCCTGCAATCAGATTTAGTACAATACTCCTCGGCTGATGCATAATAAGCCCTTCTGATGCTACAAGCAACTATACATCGGCAGGACTTCCCATTAGGAATGCACCTTCAACAATACAATATCAACACAGGTTTGTGGTCTATGACACAGACTTTTGGTTGATAAAATAGGCTAATTCTGTAAATTACTACTCAACTGTAACATGCATTGTATATCCTCAATTTTGTCCTGTTTTATCTCAGGGACACAATATTTGCCTAAGTTCAAGAACTCCACTTGTTTCGCCATATTGTCAAATAGGGCATCTGATAAACATGGTTTTTTGTTTTTTTTTTGGTTTTTTTTTTTTTGAGTAAAACTAATTCTATTAACAAAGAAGAGGAATATTTACAATAAGACCGAAGTCAGTACACTGCTCTGATACTATGCAGAGCTATCAGGAAAAGCAAGTAAGAGGACAGAGATCTGAACCCACGCAGGGGACCGGGAGGATACTCTTCTGGTGCTCCATAGTCAGCAAAACCATCAAAAAACACATACAAAACCACCACATAATTTGCATAACAGACTTGCCCGGAAATTGTCATAGCTTATCCAAAAATGATGCCCACGCGAGCACGCTAATCATCATGTGGTTCTTCCACAATGCGACACCATCCCATTTCTGGCTCATCCATGGCTGGAGCCACGATCTGCTCAGAGGGGTCGGGGTCGATTGGCACCATTTCCTCGTCCTGAGTGCTGCATCCAAGGGCAGTTGGAGCCTGTTGAGGCCCCACGCCAATTCTCAACTGAGTAGACGGAGAAGGTCCGGAAACAGCCCCTGAACCTCCCGGATGAGAGTCCGAGTCCTCCATCTGAGGAGTCTCATGGAAAACCACAGTTATGTGAGCCGTTATTCGAGGCCGATGCAAGGAACTGTTGAAAGAGAAGATAGCAATGCTAGACGAGGATGGAGGCTCACGGTGGCTACTGGAGGCACGATATCGCCCTCTTCCACTTCGGGTGCAAGGGTAGCGACTTGCAAGCAGATCACTGGAGGGGGCAGGCGAGTCCGAGGACGGGCTTGACGGAGTGCGCCGAGGTTGACCTCTTCGGCATCCCATTCGTTGTTGAAGTCGAGCCATCTCAGAGAGAGCGCTGATAGGATAACAGACGGGCAGAGTAGCGGCTAGCCGAGTAAAGACACACAGACGTAGGGACTAGGGGGGAACTTACTGAAACCTTTCACCAACAAAACCGAATTGTGCACAGAATTGGCAGTACCTATATCCCGCCACCCGGTATCATAGATGAAACCCGAGACCACAATGCTAAATAGAGGAACATAGGCGATGAACGCTCGATTCATGACCCCCCTATCTAAGCTTAACGCCAGAGAAGAGAGAGGAGCAACTGAAGCTGCCCTGATATGACCGAGCGAAGTTTTAGACGGAGAGTTCCGGAAGAATGCCAAGAGACTGCAGACATAACCCAGGCTGAGATCAAAGCAGAGGCGAGAGTATGAGCTCTGTGATAAAGCTCGCGAGGCTTCACCTTCAACCCCGAACAAAGCCCTACTTTAAACCTTCCAGGCATATCTCAAGAAGCTCCTACCATAATTGCAGCATTGAAGACTACCAACATCACTCGCAGGTTGAAGCATGCGGAGGGGAAAGCCATCATAGAGGACATGGATATCGAACCTTGGCCACCTGACTGATATCCACTGTAACCAGCCTTGCACATATGTCGAACGCCTAACTACTTGCTGGTATTTAACATAACCCACTGGGTGGGCAGGTGTCGTGGTGCCTCGCTCCACCCCTGTCTTGTCAACGTTAATACCACCTTATTCACCCGCATCCGGGGCTCTGATAAACATGCTGATATGTACTACAATTGCCAATATAATATATATATATATATTCGTTCTAAATATATATATTATAGAATTATAAATGTGAGTGGTATAATTTAGAAAATTCACATATTTTAAAAATTTAAATGCAGATTTTATAACATGTTCCCGTTGTAAATAGATTTTTGAAATTAAACTGTGTAAATAAATAAAACTAAATAACTCAATTTGCAAATCTAATTCTAAAATTCTTAAATTTTAAAATAATAAAAATTACTATTATTTTAAATAATAAAAAAAATACTATTAATGAGACTGCGCTGTACTTGTTACAGAAAACTCAACTTGCACGAACGAGATAACTATTTAGCGTTTCCGTAGAAGGTTATGAGCCTTTTGTCGTTTTAAAAATAATGGGCCATACAAACAAGTTGTGGTCCTGGTCGTGGTGGTCCCCTATAGAAGTAGTATCTTATTTTTATCGGTGCTTCCATTTCCCAACTCCGAAACGATACGCCATACGTCAAAATAGGATTGGCGGGGAGTGCCTGGCTCAAGTAACGGCACTGCGTAGGGCAGAGGTTCCCTGCGGCAAGCTACAAACAGATATGAAACACCATTATCTGTCGTACCGGGCAGGATTAGACTACCAAAAATGAACCTTTACTATGAGGTTGAGGAGTAGATAAGATTTTGAGGGCACAGGTACCTGTCGAATGACGACGTTGACGAAGAGAATGATTCGATCCACATCTAGATTTTTAATTTTTATTTTTTTTTGTTTGGTTAAGATAGTTGCAATATGGTAATTTTTTGAAAAATTATTTGATTAGAAAAAGGATTAAATAGTATTTTTGATAGTAAAAATAGATTTAACACCACTAAAAATCATTGATACTCAAAATCTTAAAATTTCAGAATTATAATTTACATTGAAAAAAAACAATTTCAAAACTATAACTAAATTTATGATTTTTATATAATTTCCTAAAAGCAAATTTGAAACCTAGTTAGACTACTGCGATTTTTTTAAAGATGCCATGTCTTCTAGAAAAGTACAGTTCCTGTACAACCCTAATCGCCTTCCTCACGGATGCTTCTGTTACATGTTCTCTTGTTGAATGTCATTTCAAAGGAAACATCTTTTGATGATTTGTAGTAGGGTCTCTCACCCACCCCTGCTTGTGAGGATGTCGGTGATGGCGTTTGGTTTTCTGATGTTAAATATTTTGTGTTGTATTTTTTCATTTTTGTGTTGGGTTAAAGCGTGATTTTGTTATGTAATATTTAAATAAAAATGAATATATATATTTAATTAGTTTAATTAAAAATATAATAATATATTAACGGTTTTATTTTTGTTGGTTAAAGTTACAGTTTATAAAGAAGGAAATGTGGTAATTAATATTATTATTTAGTATGAAATAAATATGGTAAAATTATTTCCAAAATATTCACATATATAAAGGTTTTGTTACACGGAAGGGTTCTTAGAGGTGAGAAACTTGTTAGAGTGGTTCTCGCGCTCCCGGAAGCTTTGGAACTGTATAGGAACATTCTCTTTTGTGTGGGAGCTGCAATGGGAGCTTGAAAAAGTTCCGGGAGCTTTGAAGACTGGTTTTTTTGGAGTTCCCCCTTTCTCTCCCTGGGGTTGGGGAATACAAAGCATGTAGACAAATTTGTTGAACTACCCACATAACATGAGGCTTTGTTGAAACCTTAGCAGGAAGAAAGGCCAAAGACATCCTTAACACTGATATCCTCAATTGAGAAATTGGAGCAATCTCTTGATGGGTTAAGGAAGCGTGTGACACCTCAATGTAAGTGCGATGACTATTTATTTTTTCGTTTATGTATATGTATCACAGAAGATTGTGTGCATATTGTATGTGGCACTCAATGCTTAACCATTAGAGTCGCTTTATTTTTTCTCATAAGAATAACAAGAGAAACATAGGTAAAATTGTTCCTTTGTATTTTGTGTGCATATTGTATGTGGCACTCAATGCTTAACCATTAGAGTCCCTTTATTTTTTCTCATAAGAATAACAAGAGAAACATAGGTAAAATTGTTCCTTTGTATTTTTAAGGCAGATTGTTTCAAATACTGGTCATGTGTGAGAGAACTGATAATGAACTTGACATTTTAATATTTTATATATATAAAAGGGAGAGACTCATGAAGAGAGACACCAGAGAAAATATATTTATATATAAGAGAGATTATATATTTAAATTGATTTTAATATTTGAAATATTTGATTTCATATTAATTTTGATTATTAAATAATTATATATTTTTTATTTTATATTTTACTTTTTTTTATTATATAGTATTACCGTTTCCCGATTAGCCATTTACTGTAAATTTTGGGAAACCTCTAGCGTTCTTGACACTCGTACCTAAGTTCCCAACATTCCACGTTCCAAAACTCATGCGACATAATATAAAGGTAATTAAAAAAAATCTTATATATTTTTTTTCTATGAAACTTAAATCAAAATGTTTGAATATCCAAATTAAGTTTAGTTTATATATATATATATATATATATATATATATATATATATATATATATATACTTTCTAGGAAATTATTTCAATCCTTACCTAGAAGAAGTAATAAAAGAAATAATTTAATTGCTTCTTAAATAAAAATAAAGATATGTAACTATATTAATAACAAAATATTTTAATATACTCCATAAAGAAAATATTTTAATGTCCATACTAAATAAGAAATATTGTAATTAATATATCATGTGAGGTATAATCAAAATTGGATACTAAAATAAACAATTCTGGTTAACTTTACAAATTAACAACAAACATATTTACTTTTAAAATTTAATTGATTGGGTTTTTTTTGAAATTCAAGTGATTAGATCTTAAACATAGTCATAAATAACTTTTTATAAATTTACCAATATTCTAGGAACATTTTGTAAATACAAGTACCAGTAGTAAAGTTATCAATGTTATCGAGTAAAATTATAATCTAATTCAAATATGCAAGTATTTAAGATAATAAATTTTGATAAATCACAATAAGTGAGAGACTTGAAATTATACTCTAATATAAATATCTAAGCATTTAAGATAATAAAATTTTGACAAATCACAATAATCTAGAGATTCATGTCAAATTAAATATGGTTGGAATTATAATAATCTAGTGATTCATGTCAAGTTAAATATGGTTAGAATTGGTTATTATATTTTTTGAAATAAGTTATATTGTTTTTTAAGGTAAATAAGTTTGGTTTTTAATTAGTCTTGAAATTTTTAAATAAAATTTTATTAAATATTAGAATTTTGAAAAAAATATATTAACTAAATATTTTGAAAATTTAAAAAATATATTTTTTTAAATGTATTTTATATTTTTTCTAAATGGTTATATATTGATTGACTATTTTTATTTGCTTTTAAATTAATTATAAATATAAAAACTAGCAATTACACCAAGAGGTGCAAATATGTTTTTTAAAATTGGAAAAATGATATGAGCAACGCATTTGTAGATATGTTACCATTATACATATATATTGACAAAATTAATTTTTATATAATATTATAAAAGATAATATTATAGATCTTTATTAGTTGTGTGTGTGTGTCGTCATATATATATATATATATATATATATAATTTTTGGAGCTAAACTAAAACAAAATTAATTTCATATATTTCTAACAAAATAGTAAAAAAGAGAGAATACGTGTGTAGGAAACCACCATTTAAATTCACTTAAAATAATGGGATTATTAAAATCTACAACATAAATTTATATTATTAATTAATACTTTTTTTCTTTCTAAAATTAATTAATTTTTTTATAGTGTATTTTAATTTACATATGAATGTTATGTAGTACTATTTTAATTTTATATGTAATCCAAATTAAAATACAGAATAATGAAATTTTGTAATAAAGATTAACCTTGGATGACGAAAGGCATACAATAGCCATAAAAATGCATTTTAATTTACATATGAATGTTATGTAGTGCTATTTTAATTTCATATATAATCCAAATGAAAATACAAAATATTGAAATTTTGTAATAAGGATTGAACCGTGGATAACCAAAGGCATACGATAGCCATAAAAAGGCTTTTCAAAAGACATTTTTTTGTACATTACCTCCCATGAAAACACTAATATTATCATAAAACAATAGAGATTGTCAAAAACTGATAATTACCTGGAAAGGTTGAAACTAAGCAAATACTCACAAGTATTGTCGGCCATAAATAAGTATACCAACGTCTTCTACTTTTAAGATGTCAATGTGGTGAAGATTTATATTTTTACCAATTCTTTTCACTTTTTATTGATGTTTCTTAACTATAGTTTCTTTCTTATACACTCCATTAAATGGGTATGTCATTGTTGGATACAAATGCACTTCGATTTCAACAACTTATTCATTTTATTTATTGACCTTGCTAATGGTTGAACACAAATATATAATAAAATTAATTTTTTTATTTTATTATTTATTATATTTATGTATTTTTAAATTCTTAAACAAGAATATGTTCCACCATGGTAGCACAATTGGAAAAAATCACATTGACAAGCCCTTGTATATCCAAATGATTGGAAGTTCATGTCTCAAAAAACACTTTGGCAAGCCCTTGTGTATCCAAATGATTGGAAGTTCATGTCTCACTACAAATGTTTATTTTTATAGAACAAGAATATCATACAAATTGTATAATGTAGATAGTGAAATATATTTACATATTAACAAGTATAATATTCTCTTACAGGTACTAATGTTTAGGCAAATCATTGCTAAGAACATAATTCTTTTTCTGCACAGTTGTGATTATTGCACCTATTTTTGGAAGGTAATATTTGTATTCAAAGGGAACAAATTCTATAATACTTCAAAGCAGTGCAATGCATTGAATCACTTCCATCCAAGTACTTTTTAAAGCGAAACTAATAAATGACATGCTAAAATTTTGAATACTACCTAGATTTTATATTACATTTCATAGAGAATACAATTCCTTCTCTGCAAGGTTGCCATTATTGCCATAAAAGTTTTGGAGAGTAGTATTTATATTCAAAGGGAACAAATTTTATGATACTTCAAAACAGTGTGATGCATTAAATAGCTTCCATCCAAGTATTTATAAAGATGACACTAATAACTACAAAAAATAACAGTGATTTAGGATTTTTGAGCTAAGCTTCTCCTTAGAATAGAATTGAAAACTAAAATTTTAAAAAACACTTAAAACTATAAAAATAATAATATTTTTTATAGTGTCACTATTAAAATAATTTTGATTTTTTAATTAAGTAAATATTAATTATATTTTTAATAAAGTAAAAAATATGCATCTTTTATTTTTACAATTATCATTCATTTAAAAAATCATAAAATATTTTACATCATAAACATATTATCAAATCAATTTATAAAAACATTATATAATCCCTAATTTGAACTACTCAAATCAATGTTCGAACTTCTCCATATTATTAAATGGAGAAGCATGAAAACATGCATTCACTATTAATAAATCTTCCATTTTATTTTTAGTTGGAGTTGTCTATAATGCGATTTTTTGGAGATTCCGATGACGGAATCCCACGGAAGAAATGAGGTTAAATCTTGATTTTTAAGCAGTTAAAATGGTTTTTTAACTGCATATTTGGATTCAGCGCCCTGGAAAATCCCTGGGAGCCATTGATTGTGCAGAAACTAGCTATCAAACTTGGGATTCCAATGAATTGCTGCCGGATTTTGACCGGAAAAATCTGCCGAAAAAACTTTTAAAAAATCGCGTTATAGACTACTGCTTTTTGGTTTCGCCCAAACACAACATAAAAAGTCGTACTCCAAGATAGAATCATAGCGACAGCCAGCCCTCCATACTTATTCACAGAATTCCTTTTCTCCATCAAATCCATGCTACCCAGCCATGAACACTACATTAAATTAAATTCTTTGTCCTCTTCAATTCCCAATGGATTCCGTACAAAAGCAGAAACCAAAAAGGAAGGCACAGAGCTTGATGGTCAAACTTGAAGACTGTGCCCAAGGGCAAGTTGCAACTTCTGTCAAAACAACCTAAAATTCATTAGAAATTGCTTGTCCAATCTAGTCCATTCTATAACATTGTGACGACGTTAAATTAAATTTGATGTAACATTTTGTTAATGGCGTTCATGCCTTAGCGTTTCTTATCAACAGTGAGCACTTTAACAATTTGTACTCTTTCCAGACGTTGCAGCAGAGCAGTCTTGAATTGGTGTTATACGCTTCTCCCACAAGAGGCTGGGTCAAGCCCGTGTGCTTTGTCAAAGGCATAAAATCTACCTGATATAACCACTATATTTCTACGTGTAAGGACATGGTTGATTAGCAGTCTGATAATTTTCATTCTTCCATTAAGTGTTTACTTGTTTATGCTCCTGAAGACCACTGGGACCGATATATGTTTGCCTTATGGATTTTATTAATTCACCTAAACGTGTGTATGGGACAACACAGCCCATTTCTATTAACTAAAGAAGCTCTGGTAGGGGCAAGATAATAACGATAAACCGCCCTGCCCAGTGGCGCTGTAGCTAGTTTGGTTAATGCAAGAAGAGGTGAGAGGATCGAATCGCACTTTGACCATCCGCATGGAGATGAAACACTCCTCAACTCCATTTATCTGTATCACAACCTTGCTAGTGGACTTGGTGCTATTCCCAGATTCGAACCTGAGGCCCCCTCCCTCGGCGACCAATTTTCCAGAGGTTCTGAGAGGACGTGTTCAGGTAAAAGGCTGGCTATTTTAACCCATGCCTAAATGTACCCGTCTTATCTTTTAGTTCGGAGAACAATACTTTGTCGACGTGTCAAAGTACTGATCTTTCACCATATTCCCTGATCGTGATGACCGAACAAATTTCATTCTTTTACCCTCATTTTCTGCGTGGGGAGAATTCATGGTTTAAAGAGGAGTGGTTTTTAGTGTGATTGTTTAAAAGTTGTTTGGTTTAATATTTTAAAGAATTCATTGAAATTATAAATTTAATAGGTAATTTTTACACAATAAAAATGTATTAAGGTTTTTTCAGTATGTTGAATATTTACATATAATAAAAAAACTAGTTTAAATAATACAAATCAAAATTTCACTTAAATTTTTTAACAAATTTTTATACTAAAAAAATCCAAAAAATCATACTAAAAACGAATCAATTTAAAAATCCCCTTTAACCTAATTTCCAAAAAAAAATATAAAACCCGGTTTAACATGATTCTGAAAATAGAGTGAGTAGCAAACACTTTAAGCGGAGCTAAAACTATTAGACTGATGTCACAGGGTTGTAAAATTGGTAGACTAAGTTATGAGGTTAACTGATTAAAAAAGAAACCCTATCCGCTTAATTGTATTAAAAAAAAAAAAATCTAAAACAACTTTTTAGTGCCAAATATAAAAACCACATGCTAATGCTAATGATAGGCTGACGATGAAAGATAATTTATTGGTCTGGATTTTGCATTATTTTTTCCACAATCGAGGTCCATGGGAAAGACCTAAACCTGCACGGATTATTTCAAAAACAACACACGTAATGAAAGATCGATCTCGAATTTGTCTATGGTGAATGATATAGTAAATAAATGAAAGCTGATGTCCTAGGTGGAGCTTGAAATTGGTTTAATTTAAAACTAATATACTTCAAAAGATATTTTTCTAAGAAATGTATTTAATGTTTTATGTCCGTTCATGTAGTGGGACACATAGTAAATATCACATTTATGTGGTCCGCTATTTTCGAAGTTCATTTAATACATTTATGATATATCACATTTATTCAAGGAGCTTTCTAATCTCCTAATATGTGTTTGGTAGATTTCTGGTAATGGGAAGAAGTGAATTACTTATTTTTCTTTTCAATTTAAAAACTAAAAATCATATTTATTTTAATTCTATTTGAACATACATTAAAACTCACCATTCATGGTAAAGTATGGAGATATTAATTAAGGTTGTTGACATCTCCACTTCAAGTGTAATGCCTTTGTTGTTGTGTGACGGGCGGACGCCGGGCGACCAGGCGTGCACATACGGGCGGGTGTTGTGCGATGCGACGAATGGCATGCACGACCACGCGCGGGTGGAGCGACGGGCAAGGCTACACGAAGATGCGACGAAAGGAAGAGTTGCGTGCGACGATAAGGGGAACGATGGAGACTTATACCCAACGAAGCGTGGAGGAGTTGGATGGAGGCCGACATGTATTGGAGGGCTTGCTGACATGTGCAAGGGCACTTGAAGGGGTGTGCAGACCATGTTTTGGTGGTCGGTTGGGTGAGCCACCACCCACGTTACAACGCATATATATTGGAAGCATTGGGGTATCATTTCAACATCGAAAATTGGACAAGCCTCTTCGCATAGAACTCAAGGAAAGCCAAGTGTGTAGAAATAGAAGGATAATGCGCATAGCTCATGCACACTTCTTATGAAGGTCGCTCACTTGGTTGTTGAACTTGGAGTTGGTCGAAGGTTGGGCAAGGCGTGCCCAAGGATTGTTCGAAGTGCAGTTTTGTGTGAAGACTTAAGGAGGGAGTCTTAGTGACTCGGGCGAGCACCCTCCCACCGTGTAAGGTGTGCACAAGGATTGTAAAAGGTTGTTTTGCCTCTATTGTAAAAGTGGCTAAGTATAGACTTAGATTTTGCCAAGAATATTTGTGAAGCTTGTATTATTGAAGAAAGACTGATTAATATATATTGTTGGGCAGACTCATTGTTCAGGGAGTTTCCCCTCCCTTTATACGGTGCAATTGTTGTTCTCTTTTATAATTGCTGATGATAATGAATGAGTATGCGTGTTCATTTGTATCAAGGTTATGCATAATAATAATTGGTTGAGAATCACAAACTAAGAAGGAGAAAGTGAATTAGGCGTAGTCCATGTGCACGAGTATTGTTAAAAAGAAAGTGTTCGGTGGTGCTGCACCTCGCTGGCACGGTTGAAAGACTACCGCCACCGTTGGCATCGTGACAGTTGGTATCAGAGCTAGTGTAGCTTGCGGATGAAAGCTGATACACAACTTGACAATTGGTATCAGAGCTGGTGCAGCTTGCGGATGAAAGCTGATACACAACTTGACAGTTGGTATCAGAGCTAGTGAAGCTCGTGACGTAGTGCAAGTGTGGGAACACTTGGAAGAAGTGACTATGGTGACAGGTTCTTGCAGGGGAAAGAAGTTGATGAAACACTTCCTGATAAGTGTTTCATCAAGGACATGGATTGCAAGTGAAGCTGGTGCATGGTCGAGACTAGGTTGCAAAGAAGGAGAAGGCTATTAGCAATGGCTGAATCTCAAGTTGGGTCTAGTCGTGATGCCAAGGATACTACCCTTGGGCTTATTCAGAAAGTGTTGGAGAGGATGGAGGACTTGGAAGCTCACTGGGATAAGAAGATTGACTTGGTCGTGAAAGAGAAAGAGGCAACTTTGAAGATGAAGGATGAGCTTGATGAACTCCGAACTCAACAAGCGTACACCGATCTTATGTGTACACAACTTGAATTAAGGGTCAAGGAGGTTGAAGAAACAAGGGACCAGGGTCTTGCAAAGATTAGGGACTTGGAGAAATCTCTTGATCAAGCCAAGGATGAGGTTGCGGTGTTGAAGAAGGCCATGAGGCATGGCTCAGGTGGAGGAGTGCCTCATGTGAAAGTCAAGGAACCAGAATTGTTCGATGGTACAAGGAGTGCAAAGACTCTTGGAAACTTTTTGTGGGACATGGAGCAATACTTGTAATGGTTGGGTCTATCTGATGATGAGACAAAGGTCAAGGTAGTTGCTCAGTTTCTAACAAAGGATGCTAAGATGTGGTGGCGAAGGAGGATGGACCAGATTGCCAGTGGCAGTGCTAGTGACATCACTTCATGGGATGAGATGAAAGGAGCTTTGCAGGCCATTTTAGTCCTTAGGATGAAACATGGGAAGCAAGGATGAATATTAAATTCATAAAGCAGACAAGGAACCTTCAGACATATCAGCGGGAGTTTGCAAGTGCGGTCCTCGAACTTCCTGACATGGCGGAGAGGGACAAGGTGTTCAATTTCATTATTGGGTTGAAGCCTTGGGCACACAATGAGGTGAAGAGACAAAGGATTAGAACACTTGAAGAGGCTTTTGCTGCTGTGGATAGGTTGGTGGAGCATTATGATGAGACTTCTGATGATAGGAAGAAGAAGTCCGATAAGCCGAAAGATACGAAAAAAGATGATGCTTCGAAATCAGATGATAGTTCGAAGACGAAGAAGGTCTTGAAGTGTTGGATATGTGTTGGACCACATACAGTGAAGAATTATCCTTCTAAATCGAAAGTGGCTGCTATAGCACAATCTAATGCGAAAGAGGAAGGTGCTTCTGTGGGGATGATGCAGATACTTGGAGCTGCTGCTGCTACAGAGGTGATCTCTCGGAAGGATCCTGAGAGGAATAAGTTGGAGTATGTTCGGATGAAGGTTGGAGGTGCTGATATACTCACTATGGTGGATAGTGGGGCTTCTCACAAATTCATGGGAGAAGATATTGTGAGAAGGATTGGGCTGAAATATGTACCTATCAAGGCACATATGAAGACAGTGAATTCTCCTCCAGATGAAGTTCTTGGTGTAGCTGAACAGGTGGACACAACACTTGGTGAATGGACCGGGAAGGTGGACTTCACTATAGTGCGGATTGATGACTATGAGGCTGTGTTGGGGATGGAATTTATGAAACAATATGATGCTATGATTGTTCCACATTTGAAGAAGCTGTACATTTATGATGGAAGGGAATATGTACCCATTGGTGTGCCTACCTTTGGTGTGACTAGGCCTAATTGTAAATTGGCAGTGATGCAAATGGGGGATGAGAAGAAATTGGGTGACATGAGTAAGCGGTTGTCCATGGTTGAGACAAAGCTTTCCGAGTAGTAATTGGTCATCAAATCGATTTCAGATAGTATATTGGACTTGACAAGAAGGCTAGAGGTGGTTGAGGATGAGGATGATGATGAGGAGTTATATGTGAGGCCGGATGTTCGAGAGGAGGACCGAGTCACTTATCTACAAAGGATGGAGGTTGAGGATCTTGATAGATGGATTGAGATGATTAGTGAGGGTGAGCCTTCCGGCTCTAACCCCTCTACATCTTCTTAGATGCACAAGAAGATGGGGCTCATTGTTAGTTGCTCATGGCAGTGAGTCCTTTAAGCAGTTTGAGCAGGTATGATGGTGCAGGGATGGCTTGGCATCAAGCATCATGACCTGTTGCAGAGGAGATGAGGGCTACTTCATGGACCTGAGCATGGTTTATTCTTGATGAGTTCAGGATGTGGCAGATGTTTTGAGAAACAACTGGTGGTGATATGAGTTTGTTCACTCTCATGGCTTGAGTGTGATGGTTGGATTAGCTACCCAACTAGTTCAAACATGGGGTCCGGAAGTGCACAGGGGCATGTTGACATTATGTTGGAGTATCATGGCAGCAGGACACATGGGACACATGAGGCTGTTGACATTGGGCAGTCGAGGAGTACAGTTCACATGGACGAGGAAGAGGTGTTCACATAGGACACTTGATAGAGTATTGAGATGAGATGTTGGCACATAAAGGGGTGTGTTAGCACTTGTTGATGGTAGTTATGCACATGGTGATGATGACATGATGGAGTTGACACATTGTTGCAGTGGACATGTACCTTGAGTTGGAGGGACCAACCTTCCATGGTGGAGAGTAGCATGGGGAGATTCTGACAGGGTGGTCGATGATCATGGACATCTGATATATGACATACCGGTGGGATGTATACATTGGTATGGACTATCTTGGTGACAGTTGGTTGCTGAGATGAGACATGGTGGAGATGGAGTCCTACATATGTTGCAGGGATGTTTGCCATATGTGGAGGGGTTGTCATCATGGGTATTGATGCTTGGAGGATGGTATGTTGTCGAGGACGACAACGACTTCAGGTGGAGGAGGATGTAATGCCTTCATTTTTGTGCGATGGGCGGGCGCCGAGCGACTGGGCGCGCACACACGAGCGGGTGTTGTGCGATGCGATGGAGGGCGTGCACGACAGCACAGGGGTGGAGCGATGGGAAAGGCTACATGGAGATGCGACAAAAGGAAGAGTTGCGTGTGACGGTAAGGGGAAACGATGGAGACTTATACCCAATGAAGCGTGTAGGAGTTGGATGGAGGCCGACTTGTATTGGAGGGCTGGCCGACATGTGAAAGGGCGCTTGAAGGGGTGTGCAGACCATGTTTTGGTGGTCGGCTAGGTGAGCCACCACCCACGTTACAACGCATATATATTGGAAGCGTTGGGGGATAATTTCAACATCGAAAATTGGACAAGCCTCTTCGCATAGAGCTCAAGGAAAGCCAAGTGCACAAAAATAGAAGGATAATGCGCATAGCTCATGCCACTTCTTGTGAAGGTCGCTCACTTGGTTGTTGAACTTGGAGTTAGTCGAAGGTTGGGCAAGGCGTGCCGAAGGATTGTTCGAAGTGCAGTTTTGTGTGAAGACTTGAGGAGGGAATCTTGGTGACTCGAGCGAGCACCCTCCCACCGTGCAAGGTGTGCACAAGGATTGTAAAAGGCTGTTTTGCCTCTATTGTAAAAGTGGCTAAGTATAGACTTTGATTTTGCCAAGAATACTTGTGAAGCTTGTATTATTGAAGAAAGACTGATTAATATATATTGTTGGGCAGACTCATTGTTCAGGGAGTTGCCCCTCCCTTTATACGGCGCAATTGTTGTTCTCTTTTATAATTGCTGATGATAATGAATGAGTATGGGTGTTCATTTGTATAAAGGTTATGTATAATAATACTTGGTTGAGAATCACAAACTAAGAAGGAGAAAGTGAATTAGGTGTAGTCCATGTGCACGAGTATTGTTAAAAAGAAAGTGTTCGGTGGTGTCGCACCTCGCTGGCACGGTTGAAAGACTACCGCCGCTGTTGGCGTCTTGACATCAAGTGCGTTGTGTCCACTTACAACACCACATAAGTCGGGTGACGATGAATCGTTAATGCGTGTACTAATTCATTTAACCATACCTTGTCCGAAAAGACCTCTTTTTTTTAAGAATCAGTCTAAGTCTAACATCTAGTTATTCCTTTGGGTAGAGTAATTTTTATTAAAATTTACTTGGGAGAAGTAACTTGGTCCTTTTTCGACAATTGTGTTTAATAGTCCATGTCCTTTTTAGTCTTACTTAACTCATCTTTAATGATAATGTACTTCAAAATATTTTGAGTGAGGAGAAGGGATGTTAATTGGAATATAGTCCTTGGCTAGGAGAAAAAGGAGGGAGGAGTCCTAGGGAGTTATTTTTGCATGTTTAATTAATTTATTTTTGAAAGTTAAATTAATTTAATTATTTATAATTTGATATGTTTTTGGTTAATATATATTAAATAAAAATATCTAAGTATTTATTTATATTCTAGTTGTTTGTTTGCTAGCATGTTATGGTTTTAATGAAAAGAGTATTTAAATTTTCAGAATCATTTATAATTTATATTGGCCTTGACTCATACAAATTTTTAATATGATTAGATTTTTAAAATGTTTTTTTTTTTTTATTAGATTTGAAGATAGGTAATCTTACAAAATACAATTTTTTAAAACTAAAAATATTAACGAAATTTAATATTTCAATAGATATTTTTGAAATCATAAATAAAACTATTTAACTCTATCTCAATATAGTTACAATAAAATTAAAATCAATAGTGCAAATCACAAAAATTGGAAACTAAAAAAATATACAAATTAATAAATATATGACTCCATCCAAAAATGGAGAGCTTGGAACTTATCATGATTCAAATCCAACTTTAGTTCTCCCACATAGTTTCAGTTATTAGAATCATGATATTTCAATAATCTTCTATGGTGCATCGAATATTTAATAAAGGAAAATAAATGTTAGAGGATCAAGTTAATGCAAAGGAGAATAATTGAATATAGTGCATTGTCCAAAGTGTTTCACTTAGTGGAACTAGTCTTCCCTCTAACATTGCCAAGTTTCATCATCGATTGAACAAAATTGGAGAAAAAAACCTTCCTTGAGAAAGGGGCATTTATCCTTTCCAAGTATTTCTTCTCTATGTTCAACATATGTGCTTCTTTGTGTAATCATATTTACTTTCATTGTTGGTAAACCTCCCACCTTATTCATTGTTAAAAGCATTTGTCTATACCACAAGACCAAAATGTTTATTTCAAAATAGTTTACAAATGCATCAAAATCTATTACATTCTTGGGCCTAAATGCAAGTGTCTTATTGTTGTAATATTGGATATATACAATTTTAGTTCTTTATTGTTTTTATTTTAATTTAGCTATCAATTACATTTTGCATAAGATGCAGGTACTAAGCAACAATGTTACATATTACATTCAATAAAATATTAAAAAACGTTAAAGCAATTTTTGTGGAATCAATTGCATAATTGATTTTAGTACATTTGACAACTCAATTTTTGGCAAAATTTGTGGCAAAATCTCTTATTCCATTAGTTGGCCATACTGATTCATACATCAAGGATTCTAAATATTTTTTCCAACTCCTCAAGGAAGAAAGAATCAACCCGGATGAAATTATTATCAGCTTCGATGTGATATCCCTCTTTATTAAGATTCCCCTAAAAGAGGCAAGTCTTGTAGTTAAAGAAGTGGCTAACCATGTAGAAGCCAAACTTGCTGAAGTTTTCCTTAGATACAATTTTTTTATATTTAGAAAAGATTTTTATGAGCAAACTAGTGGGATGGCAATGGGATCTCCACTTTTACCTGTAGTGGCCAATCTTTACATGGAAAATTTTGAAATCAAGGACCTTAACACTTATCATCTCAAACATAAGATTTAAAAAATAATTTTGGATGACACCAATGTCATCTAGCCACATGGTAAAGAAGAACTAGCTAAAATTTTACACCACCTCAATAACATGTCAAAAGATATTCAATTCACCATGGAGGAAGAAGAAAACAACTACATTCCCTTCCTTGATATTCTTATCATAAAGAAACCTAATGGAAGATTAGACTACAAGGTCTATCGAAAGAAAGCACACACTGAAAATTACCTTCACGCAAACTCTCATCATCATCTCTCACAAAATATTGGGGTCATTGAAACCTTGGCTTCTAAACTTTTCAAGATCTATAAAGATGATCATAAAATTGATGAATAAGAGCACCTAGTAAAATTCTTTAGCAAACTTGGATACAACATGAAAGATATTAAGAATGACTTCCAAAAAGCTCAAAATCATGATGATAATCCTCCTAAATCTAACATCCATTACCCTAGAAATATTGCATATCTACCTTACCTTAAAGGAACCAATGATAAGATTGCAAAAGTATTAAATAAGAAAGAGATTAGAACATGTTTTAAACCCCATACCACCATCAAACAAATAACGAGATATGTAAAGGATGACATTGACCACTTCCAATTTAAAGGTGTTCAGAAGATTCATAGCTCGCGTGGTAAATTCTAGATTGGAAAAACTCAGGGGTAGAAGCATGGAGTTTGGTTACACGTTTTGGCAAGAGTGGGCACATTTAAGTGGAAACAAATGGCTCGAACGAGCCATCTAAGTGTTTGATTGAACATTTTTTAAGCACTTGATCGAGCTCCTTAGGTGCTAAAAATGTTGCTTGATCGAGGGTTAAAAAAAAACCTTCGATCAAAATTTATGGCTTTGTCAAGCTATAACGCTTGATTAAGCCATTTTTTTTTATTAAATACTGCATTCGTGGTCTGTAGACGCCATTTCCATAAACTGAGGGGAAATTGGGAGCTTGAACGACAGTATTAGAACTCGATCGAGTGATTGAATTATGGAGAGTTCAAACCAATCTCACCAATGACCTCGCCAACGTCCCAAAGGCTCAAACAAAGGTAGGTATTTTTTATTTTTTTTGCAAAGTTAAACAAATTAATTTAAAAAACAACCATACAAAAACCATGAAAACCAATTAATTAAAAAAAACATACAAAAACCATGAAAACCACAAAAAACCCTTCAAGAGAATTTAGAAAATCACAAAACAAACCAAGAAAATGAAAAAAGACCACAAAAATAACCCTTCAAGACAACTTAGAAAACCACAAA